>JALPQI010003920.1:0-73115 GCA_025490895.1 Thaumatotibia leucotreta
CTAGGTTTGCTGATATCCTAAAATCTTTGACATATAAGTACGAGTTTGAGGTGAAAACCCAGAACACATGTCCTTAATTTTTTTCACGTTCTACGAAACTATTAAAATTGGTAGGTAATTATTTAAATTAATTATCAAAGATTGAACAAACTCTGAAAAATATTATGGGTTCGGTCACATTTTAGAACTCAGAAGAACATTTTCTCCCCACAGGTTGATATTGGGCAGCTTAAAAAAATTACGTGTTTCAGCTATTTTTGACTACTCTGTAACTACAGTAGTTACATATTATAGCATACATATACACGGTTTTACGTCAGCATTCCGAAAGATCTTAATGCTGGATTCCTGACCATATTTAGAGTCTTTAATGTTATATAAAATTTCCTGGATTCGGCTTGGTTTCAGAGATAATCAACCTTTTTTCGAAATAAGTTTTTCGACGTAACTCGTCATTTAACTTCTTTTGGATTACAGTAGCAATGTGTTCTAATATTACCACACCTTTTGCCTGACAATCAAAAAATACGAATAGACTTGACGAAATAACCTCTACCTAAAAAAAAACAATTGAAATAAATAATTTAAACAAATTGTTGTATATGGCCTAAAAAAAGATTTTTTTTTATTCTTTATACCTAGGTTACCTAGTCACTCTAGGTTTTGTTAAATTAAATAAATCTAAATATTTATTTTATTTAACAAAACCTTTTTAAAGATTCAAAACCTGGCCAAGAGCATGTCGACCCTGGCCTACTACCGCGAAAATCAAAATTCGTAATTTTCGAGAATTTTTCTGTCACTCAAACGAAGGCGTTATTAGAGTGAGAGAGACAAATGCTCGAAATTTACGAATTTCGTTTTTCGCGATAGGGCCGCTGCTCAGTGTATGTATGGTCCCGCAGTTGTTCAAAAACGACTGGGCCGATAATGTTGGAAATAGTTTTATTTTAAAGTATTTTAGCTAAATTTACCTTAGAAGCCCATATTTATGATTTCTTGGACCCATTGATCAAAAGTTAGAGGGCTGGGGGTCACAATTTTTTATATTCTGGACGGGTTATCTCCGAAAATATTGACTGTAGAATTACTTTCTTTTAAGATCCTTATTTTTTACTAGACCTATTCAATGACACCCCAGACTATAGGATTACAGCAAAATCATCCCTACGTTACGAGTAAGGGAGGTACCTATCCAAAAAACATTTTTTTTGTTTATTAGATTGTACCACTCTGTCGGCGTGATTAATATGTATAGGTACCTGTACCAAATTGCAGATTTCTAGTAAGTACTAAGAGCAAGCAACAGCGACTGAGGTATGTAGCGGACAAACAGACCGACGGACATGTCGAACGAAACTATAAGGGTTCCTTGTTTGCTTCGGAACCCGAAAATGAGAATAATTTTGTCGCTGCAACTCTTTTGAAGTTAAAAAACACAGACAAAGCTCCGAAAGAATCCAGTCAAACGAATATTCTCGTTAGTGAAGTTTAAACTTCTCAGGAAGTTTTTGCCTTATTTTCTCGGATTTCAAGGTATTCCGAACTTACTTACTTACACAACTCTTTTAGACGTAACTTAGCCATATATAAAGTACATAATTCAAGCTTGCGCAAAATATGTAAACTACATAATTATGTAAATCGAGTTGTGAAAAACAACTATCATTTGTGTTGTTGAATTATGTAAGTTTAAGCCTATAAGATAAGATAAAGATAAGATAAATTTTTATTCCATAAAATCTTATGCTAGTTGTACATATAAAGTGGTAATAAAATGAATATACTATAGTCGCATATAACTACCTTAATATAATTTTACAAATTAACGTAGATCCTGTAATACATGACTGAATTATTTAGTACCATTATTCACATAATCTCTTAATCCAAAAATACGTAGTGATCTATACCTAAACTAAGTAAATATTTACTTGTGACTTAGGTATACTATGTTTAGTAGGTCAAACAGTCGCAGCGGAATGCTTACAACATCATTTTTTTCACAACAAACAATAAAACGTAGGTAAAAAGGTCAATGTAAAATATTCCATTTATGATAAAAACAGCTAGTGACATGACTTATAAAATATATTCTATTAAACTATACGTAACTTAAAGTGATAGTAGTGTATTGCTATTAACTATACTTATGTAGTAAAGTTTAATACTATTTTTATCAATAAAACTATAATAACTATAACACATAAAACAAAAATCTATGCATAACTAAAGATAAAATTTTAATCTAGTGGGGAGACCAGGTATAAAAGTAACGCGGGATGAACGTAACAAATTCATTTAAAATTTTTCTACGACATCTATCCGAACGTCCTTCAGGGCATTAGATGCCATTTCGATTCCCTCCTAACCTCAGTTACACCCACGGAGCTGTGACGGCAGGATATGCGTGTAGTGCTATGGTCCCAGAAAAATGCGTCAAAAGTAAGTTTTTAACGATTTTTTCAATCTTAGCTAGATTTTTCATGGTAAACGCTATAGCTTGCGTTTTGCATGGGTGTTGTAAAGTCACTAATCATTTACAGTTTGAGGGTTGCAAATCAATGTTTTAATGATGCTTTTTATGTTTTTTTGCTACGTGTTTGTAGGATTCTGGAAATTCGATACCCAGGGATAATTGAAACAACTTGTTACTTTCATCCCGATTTCCAAATTCGACGCTCATTGGTACACTTATGTGCTAGCGTTTATTAAATAACTCATATACTTAGTGCCTTTTTGTTGTAGAATGTCTAATATACACAAAATAAGAACAGACAGAAGTCCACCAAAACAGAAATTATAGCTTTAGATGCAGTTGAGGTGATCCTTTTTTTAAATGCCCTACAGGGACGCAGCAAAGACGTACCAACTGGCTCACATCACTTTATATAGACATGTAAAGTAAAGGAAAGCTTTACTTGAAAGTTCAACGGCACTACCCAAGGCGGGATTTGTTTCTGGAAACAAATATTCACTGTCGATGTGGAGTTAAACACATTTTTTTATTATCATTTTAGGTACAATGTATGATTAGCTTATTAGTATACTCAGAAATAAGGACAATGCAGGAAGCATTTAATTCCTTGGATTACGCCTAAGGATTTGTTTATATGCCATTTAGAATAAGACAAAAAGTTGATTGCTCTCACGTCACTCATATATCCTATAGGTATAAATTAATTTCGTCTCATATAATACCTAATGTTAATTACATTCATTCATTGTTAATGTTCGTCTTTGAGATAGTGATATTGTAAGACTGTTGATTACTTAAAAATACTAATTACACATAATTATATTGATTATTTTATTTTTTATGTATTATATTGATATTTACTTTGTTTCTATTATCCCTATGCACTGTTACAGCCAGCCCTGGGGGTAGGGATAATTGCAACAAATTCCATCCTTCACTGTGAGCCATTTTTCTGTAAAACTATTCGATGTATGAAGTTTATTTTGGTACCAAAAGATACATGAAATATGTGTCTATTGCACATAAAGATGCAAAGTTTGACAACTGCTACCAAAAAAAATATAAAAAAACAAAACCTGAAAATTGTTACGTTCATACCTGGTCTCCCCTAAGTAAGTAAACTGTAAGGTATCTAGTAACCACTATGAAACTACTTCTAATAATCTTTCTGTGTCCTCGTACGCTTTCCCAGTGAGCCAAGATTTAATTACTTTTAGGCATATTTTACTGGGCATCGGATAGATGTTTAATAAAAGATTGACTTTATTGTAAAGGAATGTACCGAGGAAACAGAAAAATCTATGCGAGTTTGCGGAGCAGAATGAATCCTTGGTGCAGACAATGTCCGCACGCCTTTTGCTTATTAAAAGCTGAGGGTCATAGCTGACCAGTGAGTGTTTTTTCATAACAGTGTGCAGAATGAATAGCTGGCGGACACTGAGAACGTCGCACTCAGTTAGCAGCTGAGTCGTTGGGTACCGTATAGGACAAAAATTTGCGACTTTTAGAACTGCCCTCTGAGCTCTTTCTAAATCGATAGTTACCGTTTTATTTGCTCCACCCCAAGATGTAATACAATATACCAGTAGTGATTGGCAAAGTGCATAGTAAATTGATTTAATAAGAGTCCGACTTGCCGCATGTCTGAGGTTTTTAAATACGTAAATTAATTTTCTAACTCTAGCCGTCAGAGATTGAATATGCGCTTTGAAATTGAGGTGTTGGTCAATTATAACTCCCAGGTACTTAATATTTTCAGCACTAGCGAGTTTTGAGCAATTGTTAGTACAGCGATTATTAACAGACGTGCCGGTTATGGGGCAGTTATGAGCTATTATGGCGTGAATATCTTCTGTCGGTTGGGTAGCGGCATTTAAAGAAAAAGTAATATATTTCGTTTTGTCGGCATTTAACGTAAGTGCGTTGGCCTTCAGC
This sequence comes from Thaumatotibia leucotreta, assembly GCA_025490895.1. NCBI lineage: Eukaryota > Metazoa > Arthropoda > Insecta > Lepidoptera > Tortricidae > Thaumatotibia > Thaumatotibia leucotreta. Next base: position 4,415 of record JALPQI010003920.1, read on the forward strand.
CAGCGGCTAACTAGGTTGAAGCCTGATTGTGCATTATTAAAGACGTCATTCCATGAGTCACCATTAAAAAGCAGAGCTGTGTCATCTGCGTAGGATATGAGTCTACCTTTAGGGATGGCAAGGGTACACAAGTCATTAATATAAGTAAGAAAAAGGGTAGGAGCCAGGATACTGCCCTGAGGGACGCCGTAATTAATGGAAAGTTCGTCGCTTAAAATATTGTCGATTGATACTCGCTGTTTTCGGTCTGAGAGATAGTCCTTAAAAATTCTGAGAGCATGACCTCTAATTCCTAGATACTCTAACTTTTCAATTAAGGTCTGTATTTTCACTGTATCAAAAGCTTTCGCGAGGTCTAGGAATATGGCTAGGCACTTTTTTTGGGAGTCGATTTGTCTAATAACATAATCTGTAAGGTCGTGTACTGCGTCACTTGTAGATAATCCTGATCTAAAGCCGTATTGCGAAGATGCCAGCAGTTTGTATTTGTCTAGGAATTTAACCAGTCTTTTAGAGATAATCTTTTCTAATATTTTTGATAATGACGGTAATACTGAAATAGGGAGATAGTTGTTAATACAACTCTTGTCTCCACCCTTGTGAATAGGTTTGATAAGAGCTATTTTAAGAACTTTGGGAAATACACCAGTGGCAAAGCAATAGTTAAAGAGGTGGGTAAGTGGAGGGGTCAAATATTTTCTGTATGTTTTTATGAACGAGCAAGGGATTTTGTCAATACCCGTAGCGCAGTCATTTCTTAATGTCATTATGTTGTTGTCGATTTCGTTTTCGTCTGTATCATATAAAACAAATGTGTTAAAACTTGTATCTCGGAAAGAGGTCATATTGTGAGAGATAGGCAATGACGTGTTACTATTTGCTTTTTCTGCAAGATTTTTTCCTACATTGGCAAAAAAGCTATTTGCTGAGTTGACCGTTTGCCGAGCACTTGCAATATCGGCTATGAGCGATTTAGCAGTGGGTTTTGTATTACTCATGCAAGTTATGTTTTTGATGACTTTCCATAATTTATTTTTGTCTTGACCTGCTTTAATGATTTCCGATTTCTCATATTGGCGTTTTAATTTTTTCAACAAGTTATTACAATAATTACGATAGCGTTGATATGTGATTTTAAGGATGTCATCATTGGAGTTTTTTAACAGTTTTTTATGCATTCTGTCACGATTTTTAATGCAGCGCAACAATCCAGGGGTAATCCAAGGCTTAATTATTTTCATTTTGCATGGCACAGTTATGGTCACGGTGTTATTCTCTATAATCCGAGTTAATGATGTGATTAAGTATTCCATGGCTTGGTTGGCATTTGTTGTGTTATAAATAGGCGTCATATCGAGATTTTCTAAATCATGAGTAACTGCTCCACTGTCTAGCTTAGTCTTAATAAAGGTGTTATATGACTTTGAATAGTTGCGAGGTAAACAAAGTAACAGAGAACTGTGGTCGGTTAAACTACTATTCAGCACTAAAGTTTTTATAGCGAGCTTTGACTTGGCAATAGCATGATCGAGACAATTTTTTTCCCTCGTAGGGTGGAGGTGGGTAGGGAGATATCCAAGGAATGCCAATTGGGTGAGGTATTCAAAATAATTTCGGTCTTGTGAGCCATTTTTGATATCAATATTCAGGTCTCCCATAACAAGAACATTCTTATATGTAGATAACTGTGTTAGGACTTCACTTAGGGAGTTTAAAAAGTTATTTATGTTTTTATAGGAGGGGGAACGGTAAATGCCTACGATCGCAGTATCAGTGCCTATTTTAGTTATTAAGCAGTTTGCGTCTAAAAATATATCGGGTTCTTCCACGCTTATATAATTAATATTTTCTTTAACATAGAATACGACCCCATCATTCTGCAACACGTTTGTTTTTTCACTCACATAAGAATTTTAGCCGCTTATTTGAGGGATCGTTTGGGCAGTGGACAACCAACACTCGGTCAAAACAATTATATCTACCTCAGAATTAATTAAGCTCAGCAAAGCTAAAAGACCGTTGAAATTACAATTTAAGCTTCTTACATTTTGTACAAATATTTTTAAATTTGGGGCAAATTTATTCAGAATATCAGAACATTTATCTGGGTCACACACTAACGATTCATACTCACACGAGGCGTCAATGTCATCAAGCAAATCGGTGGTTGAATTACCCATTAAAGTTGATGATAAGTGCGACAAGCGATGGTAGGAGGCGGCGCTCTAGGCGCCCTCATAGTCAATGGAACTTAAATATCTGGTCTGCGCATTTTTCTTTGCTGGGCACTGCTCATCTCCGGTTTTGTGATTCGACGGTTTCTTGAAGCGCTGGCAGGTAGCACATTTAGGAGGCTCTGTCAGCTTAGTACACTCCTTAATGCTATGCCCCTGCGATCCACAATGACCACATGTTGGCTCTGTATCCCTGCAGAATTTAGCTGAATGGCCAAACTGATGACACAAATAACACCTCGTTAAAAGGGTAAAGTCTCGGACAGGGCAGGAGGACCAATTTATGTAAGCTCGTTGTTGATGCACCAGCATTCTCCTGATTTCAGCTGAGCATTCTATAACGTAATTGCAGGTAGATAGGTCCTTTTTGCCAGATTTATGACTAAGTCTGACTGAGTTCATAAAAAGGTCTCTAGGGAATTCAGGTTGCAGGTCTAGAATATTCTGTTCAAATATACAATCGAACACATCTTTTTCGGGCAAACTCGTTGGGATTCCCATTACAATTATTTTAGGTCTCCTTTTGGCCGCGTCTTCAAGTTTGAGTCCTGATTGTTGGAGGTGCTCAGATTTTTTGAGCTTCTCAAGGTCATCCTTTCTATCCGTGCTAATTATGACACCTCCATTTTTTGTCTTCCTCATTCCGCGAACATGTAGTTTAAGGGCTTCGGGCTTAATTAGGTTTTGGACGAGTTTTTTTGTGTCCTCACTTGACTTGTCCTTATCGGCCGGATAAATTGCGATGCTGCTGGTTTTCGACGGTATCACCGATGAATTTTTTCCTGTTCTGACCATGTCGGCAAACGATTGTTTCGGGTCTTTCTCTTTTGGTAGAACTTGCAGAGACTGCTTGAGTTCCTGAAGTTGGGTGCTAAACTCTTTTTGCTGTTTAAAAGCTTGCACTTGTGAATGATAAATCAAAAGATTCGATTTAGCCGATTGATATTGCACGGCCAGTTGAGAAACTCCACCCATAACGCTCTTACTGAGGCTGCTAATTCTCAGTTTTTGGTCTGAATTTAATTTTCCCTCACTGGAAATAGTGCAGATTTCTGTAAGGCGCATTTCAATTTGAGTTAACCAACCACTGATTTCTGAAGTTGTGACCGTTTCCGGCACATCCGAGGGCGCGGGGGTAGCGGGAGTCCTAGTGGGAGTTTCCATGGCACGCGTTATTCTTTCCGGAGGAGGTGATCGTAAGGTCCGGGAACTTTTATTAAAGGCGTCCTCACCAGACATTGCAACGTTGTAAATTTGCAGCCATTACCGTACGTAAACACACGCGACACTCACAGTTTGTATAAAGTGCTGACACTAATTTGACACGGTTAATATATTATTGATGTTATAACATAAATAAATTCAAAGATTGCGCTTGACACAACCACCTACGACGGCAGATGCTCAATCAATATAATATATTCAGTACATATGAAGTGTGAACTAGATTCACTCATATTTTTGTGAGCAACTCAAATTGTTTTATTTTCTTCGGTTACCGCGAGGATTACACAATTTACTCATCCGCAAACCAGGAACCCTGTAAAGTGTTTGAAACGTTAATATACGCGAAAGTTAGTTAATATACGCGAGTTTATCCGTTTTCATAGTTTTATATCAAATTTTTAAAATATTTTAGAGTTGTTTTTAAATAGTAACACTATACCTATCAATTTTAAATATTAGATGTCATGTACCAAAGAATAAATACCGCTGGAGGTGGGGTTCGAACCCGCGTCCTTAGCTTTCGCGGCTGATGCCTAAACCACTCGTCAATCCTATAATAAATTCAGCTTGATGTTCTAATTTTTAAAAAAATCATTACTACATCTAAAGGAAGGAGGATCTATACTACAAATCCTTGTTTAGAACCATCATAGTAAATATAATATCGTATAGGGTTTCCCCGATATAACGCAACACGTGTCGCGGCAGGCCCTCGCATTGACCGATCACTTGAACGTAGCAACGCAACGAGCTAATTATACTAGGACCAAAGACGAATCGGTAATAAAGATTGATAAAATGATAAATTAATAAATATCTTGGGACATCTTGCACAAATCTACTTAGTCCCACGGAACAGTCAATTAAGGCTTGTCATGTGGGTATATATAATAGATAATACTATACATATAGATACAAATACATAGACAGCCTCGACTAAGAAGCAAATATTCGTGATAAATAAATACACAAATAGTGCCCTCGCCGGGATTCGAACAAGAACCTCCAGCTTCGTAGGCGTCAGAGAGTCACTACTAACTAGGCTACGGAAGCTGACGATATAGATGGAACTAAATAAAATTAGATTTCATTTTATTCATCATCATCAGCACTTCCTCATTAGACGGCAACTTCTGAACATAAGCCTCCCCTTTGGATCTCCAGACACACCGGTTGGAGCGATCTGCATCCAGCGTCTCCCGGCGATCTTCATAAGGTCGTCTGTACATCTCGTGGGTGGACGTCAAACACTGCGTATTTGATTAAGTAAATACAAAATAATGGGACATTCTAATCGACCTAGTCCCAGATAGTAAAATACCTATTTAAAGCAACGATACCTAAAAAACTGGCCAAGAGCATATCGGGCTATGCTCACTTGCTCAGGGTTCATTTCAAGCCCACTATTCATGTTCATATTTTTTGGACCTTTTATGATACCATTTTGTTGGCATGATTAATATGTATAGGTACCTGTACCAAATTGCAGATTTATAGTATTAACCGCCACAGAGCTATGCTGCGGACAGACGGACATGGCGAAATTATAAGGGTTCTAAAAAAATGATTTAAGTAAATACGTAGTCAGTGACACTTCAATCGTTAAGTCAACTCTTACGATTGGTCCATCGATACCCCATTTTAAATTTATGAAGCACAAGTATTAGTTCGGCTTTTGTAATTAATTATTTTGTTTTGAAATGTTTCATTTAGATTGTTAAGTACTTCAACAAATGTGACGAACTAAATTAAACTTAAAGCCTTCCTTCCGGCTTATGAACTCTAATACTTAATTAAATAAATTTATCTACCTATAAATAGCTTATCCCATTTACCTTAAGCTTGTATCTACTGCGCTAAACTTGAAAGGTCAAATGCCAGGCACTTGTAAAAACTCATAGAAAGGGGCTCCAGATCTCATACTTCGAAACTCGAGTGACCTCTCTTTTTTAGGGTGCTGTAGCCAAAATGGCAAAAACGTAACCCTTATAGTTAGTTTCGCCATGTCCGTCTGTCCGTCTGTCCGCAGCATAGCTCAGTGGCTGTTAATACTAGAAATCTGTAATTTGGTACAAGTATAACATTAATCATGCCAACAAAGTCTTGGGTAATCTTTATTTATACATGTCTCCACTAGATCTATAGTTGTTCAAGACACACCCACAGAAGCCCATAAATAGTTCTTACGACGGTAGTAAGCCTATTTCTTGTATAACCCGTACTTAGCAGGTGTAACAAAGTACGTAAGTTTGTACACGAGTGTTAGATGACTGTTACATGAACCTAAGAAGATTTTTTCCCAGAGTGAAGTTTTATTACCAAATGTGGTCTACCACTTTTCGACTTTGAGTATTCTGTCGTAATAATGTCGAAAAATGGTAGACAATTTTCAAAAATGTTTTTCGCGATTTCGGCGTGTTGGCCCCATATTAAAAATTGTTCAGTATGTACTTATATATACAGGGTGATTGGTAGACCGATGCAAAGCTTTAAGGTAAATTAAGTATAGTAGGCCATTTAGAACCATTTTAGGCATTTTTGTCTTTGACGAAGTCTGACTATTTTTTGTTATAATTTTTTTGGTGTTTTTAGCCTAATTACCCAAAATTTAAAATGAACTGCTAATTTTTGACCAAGTCAAACAATAAACGTACTATTTTTTATTTTAGTTAATTAAAGTAACGTGTAAAAAATCTAACAAAACATAATAAAGCTTCTGTTTCATAAAAGTTTTTTTTTTACAGAATTTTGAACTTCCAGGTCCAAAATTGAAAATGTTAAAATACCATTTTTAACATCATTTAAAAAAAACGACGGGTGATTCAAACCTATAATATAAAACCTATAATGTTAAATAATTTCTGTATTAATTTTGGGATAAAAAAGTTGACGGTACAACTAGGTTCCCTGGTCTATATAGACCTATACAATCAAATCGTAACATAGATTTATAAAAGCTGTTAACTTTAGACCACCGAGTGGACAACTTTTGTTTTTCCGGCTGACAATACCCGCACAATACTCTAGTTTTACTAACTCCTGGGTGTTACGCATTACTTGTAAGAGTATACATCTTTATTGGCTTAGGTGTGAACTGCTGTTGCAAAGCGATTTGTATTCTATGTAACATCTCTAGCCTATAAATAACTACATATTAACTATTACATAAAGAGCTACTTTTATCTTTCATCAGCCATAAGACGTCTACTGCAGCAGTAGTTAGGGGCAGCAGTAGGTAGTAAAGGGGAAGCCTACGTTCAGCAGCTGAACATAGGCTTCCCCTTTGGACCTCTACATAATCCGGTTGGACGATCTTCATAAGGTCTGCGGATCATGTGGGTGACATCCTACTCAGCGTTTGCGAAACCGTGGTCTCTACTCGAGCGAACACTTTTCATATGAAAACTTGTGGAGGTATACAATAACTACCTTGGGCCCGTTTCTCAAAAGTTTGTAACTTGTAAGTTGTAATACAAGTGGAAGTCACTGTTTAACACTATTAATTAGATAAGAACTTCAGCTTGTATTAGTTACAAGCTTTCGAGAAATAGGCCCCTTGAAGTGAAGTTTTAAACATTAAATAAGTATTTAAGCTTCGAACCAAATTACTATGACAATTTAGACATCAAAGTACATAACAAATATTAAAATAGTATTGAACAGGGTTACTCACGTAATTTAAGAAGATATCATTGTTCGACACGTTTGGACCCATTAAGGGAGTCCTCATCCTGCATGTCGGGAAATCATCGACTTTAATTACTCAACCACTCTGTCACGCTTTTAGTTGGGTTCGATTCAGTATATAAAAAACGGTGCACTTGTATTTCTTTTTCAGGCTAAATTTTAATCCATACTTCAAAAATTAGAAACAAAACAATGTCATAGAAAAATCACAACTTTGTCACGTTTTTTAGGGACACAAAATAAGTCAACGAAAAGAATTCTGACCCAGTTACGTGAGTAACCCGATTTGATCATATTTTAATGTATTTGACTCCCATATTTTAAAGACAAACTGGTCTTAATCGCGTAAACTTACGTTTAATTATATCCTGACCTGCCTGCGACCACGGGTGTAACGTCATGCCCGAAACGTCAGGATATAATTAAACATAAGTATTCGCGATTAAGACCCGGTTGTCTTTAAAATATGAGTGATAATCGTGAAAGTTTAAATCAATATATTTGACTCCCGTCAGTTATGATTTTAAAATTACATAAATACGTAAATATCATGGGGCAATTATACACAAATGGACCAATGAACGACAAGAAACATATACATACGTTAAGGGTTGATTGCAAATAAAATGTACATAGTTAAGGACCTAATCTAAAGAAAATCACGATCGCGTCAATTGTGTTAAGAAGGTATGATACAAACTGTATGATATGAAGGCTGAAGGGTCCACGGAAAGAACATGTCTAGTCAATTCAAATTACAGAAGGAAAAACCACCTTACTTTTAACAGAATAAGGAGTCAATTTGCCCTGAATTTTTTAAGCACTGGACATGTTTTCCTGTGAACCTTCATATACCCTAGCCGACTTAATCATAAGATGTATGGCTTGTAAAATAAATAAGATTAAAAAAAAAAAAACCTTCATATACTCTGTCCAACAACCTTTGCTAGTAACAAAACGTGGAAAATTTTAAAAATGTAAGTTTATTTTGTGGATCACTCCCAGAAGAATTTGCTGCACTTTTTAATTCTCATAAGTTGTTACACAAAATGTAACTTCGTAATACAAAAATTATGACGTTCCATTTCAACCCGGAACATCTACTTACGTAGGCATAGGCAGGGCAGGGTCACTAACAACTGGGCTATGGAGCCTTCGTATTAGCCATACCTTCGCATCCGTTTTCTTTTACATTTTTCAAGCATTGTTTTCGTAGTTCCATATATATAGACGCACGGCACTCAATATCAACACACATAATGAATTTGAATGACGTAATATTATCACCCTAACACATTTTATTACGACCATATTAAACCGTATTTCATTATGTGTATAATTTTCATGACAATTTATTATTAATTCTGCTTCTTTACCATCCAAATATGTTGCGTAAAACGCCCACGCAAATAAAATACCCAATATTACATCCAAGGTAGGTAGTATGATTCATGGAATTAGTAACAGCAACTGGAAAGCTTTCTATTGAAAATCGTGACTAATAGTATTTAGTTAGTAGACGAGATTTATGAAAACACATTGTTTCCACTTTCTTGTGATAATGTTATCATTTTAGGTACATGATTGACCGATGAGGTTCCCCTATTGATTGTGTTTACGAAGGTTCACCTTCTTTTCGTCGAAGAACTTTTCGTCTAATTTTATTTTGACAATTTCAGTTCACCTAATTTACTTCCTGTACATAGTTGCGTCTAAAAATTAATTATCGAATTCTGTTTCGTAAACACATTGATTTGCCTAATACTGTTTTGTCGAATCTTTTTTTTCCTAATTTTAACTGTTATAAATCCTTTGTCTGCATTGTCTCAATATTTGGGGTGCATAATATGTGTATTAATTAGGCACATCTAATTTACATGATATACTTATATACCTGATTTAAACTTTTATGCCAGCAGTTTGTTTTTGTTAGAGGTCACAGTCCTAACCGAAATTAAATGAAATTCGACGATGTGATGTTTAGTTAATATGACTAATAATGAATTTATGCAAACTTTATAATGAAACAATTTTTGACAATTAATCAGTTATTAATTGACTAGGTCGATTTGTGTAAGATATCCCAAATATTTATTTATTATTTTGATTTATATTAAACGAAACGTTTTTATGTGGAATTTCAGGCAAACCTTTGATTATACTAAAAATTGTTAGACGAGCCGATATTAGACGAAAAATTGTTAGGCGAATCAAGGGTATACCGTTTACGAACTTAAGTTTTTCAATTCAACACAGGTTAAGAAGCGGAACGTAATCCTTATTAAAATATTAAATAGCATTAATTAAAATTGTATATTTTTCCTTAACTATAGCATAGCCCAATTCGTCGCCGTGTGGTGACGGCAGTAAGAATACATTTGTCACCACCCCAGCTCCTCCTTCGGGTGTCGTAAGAATCGACTAAGGGATTGAAGTGTCACTGACCATTATTTGACAAATTATTGATGATGGGCAGCAGCGTCATCATAGTGGACACATTACTGCGATCGCCAATCCGCTTGCCCAGCGTGGCGATTATGGGCATTTACCTCCTAATGCGTCTATACGCATAGTTAATAGGAGAGGCCTACGTCCAGCAGTGGACTATCATAGGCTGATGATGATGACGATGAGCCCAATTGTGCTTTCCAGCAACTCACCCTATTTCCACGGAAATCAGCTACAATTCACAAGGTCCTCTATAAAGGCAGTGATGTTTCATTACCAAACTGTCGAGTGCAGATGAAACAATCTCCTGGCCAGTAAATCTTTGGCGTTATATTCTCTGTATTTTTGATCTTTCGGTTGTCACGTTTTAGACAATTCATTGTAACTGCGTAGGTGTACACTTGTATAATCAAGGTTAGAAATGTAGTAAAGGTACGCATTTTAGCATACAAGGTCCTTCGATTCCTGTTTATATAAATACGATGATGGAAAGAATGACACAATTTCGACCAACTCATTGTTACCGGAAAGGTTGACGGCAAGAGTCCAAGCGGACGTAGTGACCTGAACTTAACTGATCAGGATGCTCAGCCAAGTTGCCAATCGCTGACGCTTAGTAACGTATCGTAGTTTTCCCTCTCTGTCACTCTTTTATATTAGTGCGATAAAGACAGTACGCTGCACAGTGGATCGAAATTAATAAAAAACGGACATTCGCATTTTTTCTAAAAATGCTATCTTAATAAATGCTCTTCTGTTGGAAATAATACAAGGAATAAAAAATGTTATATAACATTTTTCAAAATGAGGCTTATTTTAAGCAGAATAAAATAAAATGTGTTTTTTTGTATGAAACTAAAAAATAGGTATCTTATTGTAGGAAAACCGTAACCGATCCCGCTTTCAAACCTTTAGACTATCATTGTCCTACTCTAGAACAGTAGAAAATAGTTAAAACCTTATCTCAGTAGTTGCCCGTTTTCGTTTTATAGTCCAATCAAAAGTCAGTAAATACAACATTTTCTTAGTTAACTATTTTTTTAATTTCATTAAAAATACGGCATATTCATGAAAATTTAGTATAAAAATAAAATATTTGTGACATTTTCATACAGATAAATACAAGTTTTCGCAAGAAAATGGTTAAAAATTAAGACATTGAAATCAAACATTTATTGCGATGTTTTTACTAACTATGGTGTAGTAAAAAGATATACTTACTATATTGTTGATTTCAAGATTTTCAAGTATATGTTTATTATCAATAAAATCACCGCAATAAATGTTTCTATTTCAATGCAATATTCTTATAAAAAATTGTATTTATTCTTAATAAAATGTCACAAACATTTTATTTTTATACTAAATTGTCATGAATATACCGTTTTTTATCGAAAATAAAAAAATAGTTAACTAAGAAAAATGTTGTATTTACCGACTTTTGATTGGACTAAAAAACAAAAACGGGCACCTACTGAGATAAGGTTTTAACTATTTTCTACTGTTCTAGAGTAGGACAATGATATTCTAAAGGTTTGAAAGCGGGATCGGTTACGGTTTTCTTACAATAAGATACCTATTTTTCAGTTTCATACAAAAAAAACCCATTTTATTTTTTTCTGCTTAAAATAAGCCTCATTTAGAAAAATGTTATATAGCATTTTTTTTCCTCATATCATTTTCAACCGATAAGCATTTTTTAAAATAGGATTTCTAGGAAAATAGGCGAATGTCCATTTTTTACTCATTTTGATCTACTGTGCGCTGCCTTTCGTTTACGATTGACGATTAAGCGTTAGCGATTGACAACTTGTCTAAGCACCCAGATCCGAACAACCTTGGGCACCAAGTTAAACGTTGCCGTCCACTCAGCCAAGGATAGAAACAAGTGACGAACTTGTGGAAGCCGAAAAGCGAATTGAATGTCTAATTTATTTTTTCTGACAAGTGTGACAAGACAAGATATTGACAGCTGTACAAGGCACGCGCAACTGCGCTCGCCACAAACTACTGTACGCAAGAAGATCATGGCTCAAAGGAATCACGACCCTCATAATTGAGGAACACGATTTGAGGAGAAATTATGATTTTAATCAAAAGCCGCATTGCTTTATTCCTTAAGCGCTCAGTTTAAACAACCGCTCGAACTGGCCTGACGTACGTCCACTACTCAGCAAAACCAAAACGAAATAACTCCATTCAAATTTCATACGTATACGACCATTCTCCATATGGAGCTAGCTTGACGTCACGCGTCCTCGTGTGGGCAAGTTAAATAATTTATTTGAAGTCCTTGAATAATTTATGTACGAACTAAATTTTAAACAACGATAAAAGGACTCATTTCTATGGGCTGTTAAAATGAATGTGGGATTGACCATGTGTTGAATATAACTTACCTGCGATTATTCTGGCAAATGGGTACCTAAATGTAACCCATATTCCGGATATAAATTCATTTCATTTTGTAATATTTTTTCTACTGTTTATAAGAAACGCTACGCATGACAGTACAACCTTTGTTATACTTTGGTACTTTCGGGTTAGCTTAAACTTAATTCGCAAAAAGAAGGAAAGAGTCTTACTAAGGTAATTTCACCAAGAACTCACCGACGCCACCAAACACATTGAGCGCAGGGAACTCCCGAGGGGAGTTCTCTGCGGGAGGTCCATTTTCGCTACAAAGCGGAAAATCACAGGATCGTCTACGAGCGTAGCGCGTGGCCCTTGTTGGCAATGAAAGTGTTAATTGACAAGTACCCTATGATGTTGGTACATACATTCTTTTTTTTTTATTTAATATTGTACATTTGTTTTGCATCAGTCAACCATACGCTCTTATTTAGTACTAAGACTGAAACGTCAATCACTAGTACTCAACTAAAAGTGTTACCACTGGTACCACCGGTTGTTCGATACATCCGCTTTTTTCTCACTTAATTCCTTTTAAACAGTTACCGTTGATAGATAGAATTATTCAACTAACGGAAGAATGTCTAATAAGTACTAGAACGTATGCAACTGATTTGAAAACATTAGTAACCCTTAATCAATGACAATAAGGTGTATTTAGAAGTAGGTAAAGGAAATGGAAGACCTATAATTAATTTGTCATGGCTTAATGTTTTATGTGGGGCAAAGTAACTTGCCTCGTATGGTAGATTACTCAGGTTAAATATGTATGGATGGACTACGTGTTCTATTGCGTACCTGCCTTCGTTTTTTTCGTTTCCTATGTTTTTTTCTGTATTGGTATTAAAAATCCATGGTGAACGACCGTTCAGCCTTGATAGTGACCGTGGCGACAGACTGGTAGTTATGCGATGGAATTAAGGTAAAAGTGTTATTTCCTTTATTATTTTGATTTCATTTATCGTAGGGCTCAAGCTTTAGTAGAAAAAAATAATTTATTTTATGATATATTCTAATTAGTGTACTTTAAGAGTAGTCACACTACAATGCAATATAATTTATAAATATTACATGTCATCACAATGTCATATAGTCCAAAAGACAGTCATATTTCGACTGGAAAGACCGTGTGAGCGCATTGTTCAGACATACGTGAGTTCGAACCACATATCGGACGTTTGTGAACTACGTCTATTTTCTTTGATGAAATTTAATATTTATAATTTATCATAGAGCCTTTATGATTTTATATTAAATTTTAAAACAACCAACGGCCTCTGTAGTTCTGTCGATAGTGGCCCTGCCTGCAAAGCTCGAGGACCTAGTTCAAATCACGGTGAAGGCATCTTTTTGTGTATTTATTAAAAAATATTTCAAATATTGCCATGAACGTAGTTTAAGAATATACACAGATACGAAATGATTTAAGCCCTCGTATGCCGCAACGTAGATCCGCGTATGAGAAAACTATTAGAAAAATATGTTTTGGCTCACGAGAGGTTGAAAGAATACCATTCTAATTTATAAATAGCCTCAATACGACTTATCGATTCATGTTAAGAAACAAGCCCCCAGTTTCCATTACAAAATCTATAAGAAACCATAAAAGAACACGATTTCATTCTTAAAAAGTTGCCCATGTTGTTGCGGTTCCCTTAGTGTCGTAATGTTGTTCCGCAATGTTTATAAATATAACTTTTTTTAGAAAAGTTCTAGATTTTATTTTTAACTTTTCGTCATTTCTTTCATCAGATGTTTTCTAACTGGTTTTGCAAGTGAAATAAATGGTTTATTTATGTTGAAGTCATTGAACTAGGTTTTGTTTTATTGGTATGTCGGTGATATATCATGATGAAAAACTCATTTTTAGGCTTGAAGAGTCGTCGTAAAAGAATCTCGAGTCAATTATAACTCTTATAAGTCGCTTTTTATATGGCTGACGGTTAATTTATTTGGTAAAGCTAAACGTGGTCTGACTAAGGCTTTGTAATTTTATAGGTAGTTTATTTTTAAAGGCTCGCTTTAAATATCGCAACTCTATCGCACAGAAAAGCACACAGCTCTTAGCGCGAAACTAAACCTAAACTATGGTTTCACTCATCCCTGCCCAACTTAATCCCAGTTACAAAAAGACGTTGTTTTAATGAAAGCCTATGGAGTTACGCCCTTTTGACATAGAATGATAGCACAGGTGAGGACGTCACGCGTACGTCACCGCTCGCCCACGTCAGTTGCACCTGCGTTACTATTTTTGTTCACGGGGAAAATTAAGGTTTTTGCGTCCAATCAAACGTGAACTAGTTTTAAAAATGAAATGTCAGTCAGGATTTTAGTTGTCCGCTTTTGTAATAGTTTTTTAAACAAAAAGTTTATATGTGTGATAATTTTTTTTTTAATATCGTATGTAGGTATTGGCGGTTTGCTTTATTTTGTATGCATGTAGGCTGTATCAGCGGCGTAGCTATGGAGTATCGTAGCGCGTAGCAGCCTACGGGATTTCGTAGCAAGCTACGGCTTGAAGCTATATCCTGTGCTATGTACATAACAAATATATATTATAATTATTATTTGCTTTCTTAGTCAAGCCTTTATACCCACTGTGTATTATTTAGGGTATTTGTACTGGGATCTGATACGTCGAGAGTCACAAGATTTATTATTCCATTTTCACTGTTTTATATTTGGATATTTTTTCAGACTTTCTTATATAAGAACTATTGTTGAAAACTAATGTGAAAGAATTAAAAAGAAAATTTGTTTTTAAAATTATTTAATTATACTATGTAAACGTTTATTTCAAAGGTTACATTTTCAGTCGCAGTATTTAGAGTAAAGATTACAATTTTGGTTGACATTTATTTCAAACTTAACTAAAGGAAATAGAAGTATCAAGTTAAAGTACATACATTTAACTAGTGTACAATTTCGAAAATGTAGTTACAGAATCCTTTGTTTTTTATACATACATTTAACTAATAGTATGACAAATGTTAAAGATTAAATTTTTTGTTAGCGAACTTTAATATTATTCCCATATTCTTTTGAGATCTTATAGATTCAAAGTTTCAAAGGTATAAAAGGTACCTACATAGTTTTACCTGACGTAAGAGGGCAATTCTCGAATAGAATTTTGATACGAAACAGTGTTATTAGATTGGAATTTGATTTGTTTGTGTGTAGGATACACACTCTTCAACAACCCCAGTACTTAAATTTTTAGGTGTGTTTTGATATTATATCCTTCCATAAGGTTCTATAAAATGTAACACTAGTATTTGTTTATTTTTTTATTCACATTGTTTGTCACATTTTTACACAAAGTTTATTACAAAAAAAATTGGGTAACATTTTTCTTATAGGAACCATTGCAAAATTGGAATCATGGGTTTTCTACTCAGGATACCAAGTTATTTACTACAAAACTAAATATCTGACAATTAAGACGCAATACCACAAAGTTTCTTTAGAAGTCTGCTAAATAAATATTCAAACAGGCATAATTTTATTCAAATTTAATAAATAAACTTTAAATAAAACTACGAAAACGGATAAACTCGCGTCGCGTATATTAACTAACTTTAGCTTCATTCCGACGTTTTGAACACTTTACAGGGTTCGTGGTCTGCGGATGTCCACCGCAGACCACGAACTAGTTTTATTTCATGTGTAATCCTCGCGGTAACCGAAGAAAATATTAAATAAACTTTAATTTATTAAATTTTACAATACCAATTAACATTTACAAATGCATTAAACAATAATTTAACTATAGACTACTTAATGATTTAACTTACAAACTAACAGTAAAAAACTCAACACACATTGATTCGAAAAAAAAAATCAAAAATTGAATTAAAATTAGATCAAGACAAACAGAATGTTTAGTTTGAGACAAGCGGATTCCCGTGTTTGATCTCATGTTACAGTGAGTTTATCCAACAGCGACAAATCTACAGATAACATCCTTTGATGGAATAGTCAAAGTATAATAGTGATGTAGTGACGTCATAGATGTTGAGCAGACATTGTACGATTTCCAGCATCTTTGTTGCAGTGTAGTTCAATTAAGGGATGTGAAGTAAGTTATTCGAAAGGAGATAGCGAGTTAAGGTTCTTCTTTGTGTTACAACGTGTTATGACACGTTACAGCTAAAAATTTACCCCAGGATTCCTTTAACCTCAACTACATTTCACCAAAGGTGTAAATTTTACCTTAGGGTTTTTACCCTAGAAGTTTTGTTAAAGGAATCCAAGGGTCAGTTTAAGTTGAAACGAGTAATAACACGTTGTAAGACAATAACGAACCTTAACTCACTATCTCCTTATAAATAACTTACACTATATCCCTTAATTGAACTACATTGCACCAAAAATGCTGGAAATCGTACGATCTCTGGTGTTGAGATCCGTCCGCCAGTAGAAAACGAAAAAAATGTAAACACCTTCATACCTAAAATAGGTACATTAATGCATTAAATAATAATAACATCAAAGCCTGTACCTCAGTATTTTGCAATTTATTATATAGTTACTTTCCTATGTAAGTGGCTAAGGTATATAGAAAGTGGCGTATATCTACTATTTTATTCCTTCCGTGTTTTTGATGTTTTTACATACCCTCATTAAATATTTTTTTTACAATGTAAAATATAATGTAAGTCAAAAAATATAAATATTACTACACTCGGGACATTATTTTTAGATAGACAACCTAGTAAATAATTTCTCAATGTATATTCCGTGCGAATCTGTAACCATAAATCTTATTTATTTGTAAGGCTAATCACTATTTCCTGGGTGTGGGAAGTTCCATTAAACGTGAGTGTGTATATACAGGGTGAAGTAAAAATCGTGATGCACGGTAAAACATCAATTTTAATAAACCTTTATGTTGCCGTTCCACTGTATAAACACATTAAAAAATTTACTTTTCCAGACGTTTTCAATTGGTGTTTAATAATCCAAAAAGATCATGTCATAAATAAGATCATAATATTACGTATATCAGAAATTGTTGTCGTGATAATTAGGCTAAGGAGCCTAACATTACCCTTAATCAATTCCCATCATTAATATATTTAATTATTTAAGTTTTTGTGTTCTACCCACCTCGTAAATAGGTATATTTCTACTTGAATAAATGAAATAATTCACTGCCAATCTTGTAGATTTTGTTACCAAAATTGCACAACACGTGTAACATTTCTAGAAACGAATTAATAGTCAGTTGATAAATTGACGATCACAATTAGAAGCCATCGTCAAAATAATGAGTAAAACAGAGAAAGTTTAAATCGATACACCTTCCAATCAGTTTCAATTTTATCGGACACATTCAAATTTTGGAAATATGGTGTTGATATGACTTTAGTTTGATTGCATCTCAGTCGATGGTATACTTTTATTTTATTTATTAAAAAAAAAAACAGTCATAGACCAGATATAAAGGATGTAGGTACTAGGTACCTAGTAGGTGTAGGCACTAATAGGCATAATGATAAGTACAGCCTAAATCCAGTGACAAGGTAAAGTTGGCATTGAGATGCACTAAAATTAAGAATGAAGACGAAGACTGTTTTCATCATTGCCTTTCTTTGACGATTGTTTAATCGAGTTTTCGATGAAATCTTTTATTAAAACGGATTTATCAATATTGCATATTATTTAAATCATCGCCTGAAGACGCGCGTGATTCATATTCATTTACTCCATTGTTATCATGTTTATCAGTACATAATATGATTTCAGTGATGCATGGCTTACAATTGTTAATTATTTATGTAATAAATTAATATCAATTCATTTACTCTACCTATACATCTGACCCGAGATTAATTAGTGACGGTATGATTATCTGTTTGTCTCAAGTGAGTAAAACTCTAAACATTATAGCATATCCTTATTTATGTACTAAGTAAACCACTTTCTGACTTCCAAACTTTTTGCGCTAAAACTTTAATTTTTAACGGAATTAAGAAACCGAAATCAATATTGGTCTAAGTTTATCTTTCCGTATGGGATCTATCTTGATCAAAGAAATAGCAGTTCACGGTACAAAATGCGTACTACAAGTTTTGCTTTTCATTGAACCATACTGTATTTAGTTACTATTTTATAGTTTATTACAGTGACAAGCGTTCTTCCCTCTCACATAATTTACCATTTATTGCAGAAAAGTTATAAGCAATTCTCTGTAGCATTTACAAAAAAAAAGTAAACAGGTATAGCAGACTTTACATAGCAGTTGTCTTGTGTTGTCTTTAACACATCGTGAAACACGTGTGCAGATATATTTTTACGCTAATACAATAAATATCAATAATTTAAACTAAAAATGTATGTGACCTCAAGGTTTAAGATTTGAAGTTCAGAATAAAACCAAGATTCTGTTCGAAAAGTGCGTGATTATAGAATAATGTAAGGTTTTAGGTACCTATGTTTATGTTTTTTTAGATTATGCTAACGATTGGTATAAATTGTCCACTATTATAGGTCTACCTAAATGAGGTTATAAAAAAAAAACTTGGTACCTACATCTTACACAAATCGACCTAGTCCCACGGTAAGCTCAATTAAGGCCTGTGATGTGGGCACCAAGCGTGTATAATAGATAGATACATATAGATACTTAAATACATAGACAGCCATGACAAAGGAACAAAATATTTCTGATAAATAAATACATAAATAATGCCTTCGAACCCGGAACCTCTAGCTTCGTAGGCAGGGTCACCACCAACTAGGCTACGGAGGCTGACAATGCTTACGTTAGTTTTACCTTCCCCTTATACTTTTAAAATCAGAATACCCCAGGCCCGCGCGTGTCGATCAGCTGAGCGGGGTCAAGGTCTGCCGGGTCGCGCGGGGGGTGGCGTGGGCGCGTCGCCATGGCGACCACGGCAGGTACTCTGTCAATTACCGTTCCAGGAATGTGCACGGGGATGTGATCTACTGAAAATTCGAGCTCATTTATGAGGGTTTTGGGAAATGTCTTAATAATATGGGACCTTTTTTACACTTAATTATTAGGAACTTTATATATAACCGACTTCAAAAAATAGGACGTTCTTAACTCGACTGCTTTTTTTGTCTGTATGTGAACCAATTTGTCTACGTTCGGACGGAGGACGTAAACCACATCGTGTCTTTACGCTTCTGACCGACGGCTAGCGTTGAAAATGTCGGAAAAAATAAACAAAATGTTTTTTTCGGGAATGTATGAAAACTTGTTTTTTTTCGGGTTTTTGTTCAGAAACAATCAATGTCACTGTCACTGTCACTCCTTGCCATCTGTTTCAATTGACTTTTCCTCAGTGACATCGCGTTCTCCTTGTATAATTGAAAATTAGACCTAATTTGCATTGTTTTAGAGTTGAAAATTAAAGTGGAAAATTTCATTGTTTTTTTCGAAAAGATCAGGAAAAAAACGAGCTGTTTGGAAAAAAACGGGATTTAATCCGGAAATTTTCAACGCTCACCGACCGACCTAAACTGTGGCGATACATGCATTTGAACAATTTCGACGATGCTCTCCGAACCTCTCTTTTTTGTATGATCAGCGCCTCTGAGTCCTTGTAGCTGAACGGTTGGCTGGTGGCACCAGTTAACGGTAACGCTAACGCTATAATCGAACGGGTATAACCCCGAGATGGTCCCGTTGGCACGATGTCGGGGTCTGATGATGGGATCTTGGAGAAATCGGATGAAGTCGGTTGATCGTCGCTTAGTACCCACAATACAATGTAAGCCTTCACACATCGGAGGGTGGTGATCAAATATATGAAACAAATGAGTTGGTACATGCACA
The DNA here is from genome assembly GCA_025490895.1 of Thaumatotibia leucotreta. NCBI lineage: Eukaryota > Metazoa > Arthropoda > Insecta > Lepidoptera > Tortricidae > Thaumatotibia > Thaumatotibia leucotreta. The sequence goes on from JALPQI010003920.1 coordinate 24,230, forward strand.
GTCTACACTCGTGTATCTGCACGTGCGCTATGCTCGTGTGAGTGAGATAAAACATGCCAGCGTAACTGTACGGTCACCGGTGCGGGGTAGGGGGTGCACTGTCGGCGAGAGGCAGAGTGTAATCATACAGCTATGCTATTCTCTTATTCACACATTCGACGCTGCGTTCGTCAACGAGCTCGTCGACGAGACAGCCTTCACTTCGACGTCGAGCGCAGCGCTGCGAAAAACGGTATTCACTAACGTAGAACAGCTCGTCGTCGAACTGTAGGCGGTAACTCTCGACGCAGTGTAGTTCCAGCTCACGCCGCATTCGTCGCTGAGCGCTACTGTCGTTTAAAGTGCATTAGTGAATACCATTTTTAGGCTCGACGCTGCCGTAGCGCTGACACAGCGCTGATAGTAAGGCGGTTTCCTTGGTGAATAACACTGCTGTACACTTGTAGGTAATATTTATTTTACTATGCCTTAATCGAGCATACCATACGAGTGGGAGCAAGTCGATTTGCGTAGGTGATAATTATTTATTAATTTTAATCGATGATGCCTAACAACAATGACCATGGACAAGAAAATTGATTTGTGTAACATTTTGTGCGTTATCACAGTCACAATCAATATGAAAGCCGCCGGGGATTTAATATTTACATGATAAGCTTTGAAATGCTATGTGAACATTGAACAATTCCATGCACATCCAGTTTATGCTTCATCGTAAATAGCAGCATAGAAATTATGGACATATGATATTCCGACAACTCGAAATATGTTAAATTTGTGTAGGCCACAACAGTTCCTGCACAAAGCCGATTATGACTACATAGATTATGCCGTATAGAATTATTCATAAAAGAATTAGGTATGCCACAACAGGATGAACTGCGAAAAATGGTAACTATTTTTTCTGTTTTCATTTCATTCCTGGTGCAAATTCCTGCTATTCAACGGGAAAATGCTGAGGATTATTGGGTACTTTTGCACCAGCGACGATGGGCGGTTTTATTGTTTAGTTTGCTTTTACATTTACGGTTTCACTATGTTTTACTGTATAAATAGTTAAGTTTTATAATAATTGTTAATATTGTTACAATAGCGGCAACAGAGATAAATCATCTGTAAAATGTAAACTGCTAAATAGATTTACGATAGATGGTGGCAGACAGACGGACGTACAGTAAAGTCAACCATAGGCTCCCATTTTTACCATCTGGGTACGGAATCCTAAAAAGAGTTAATAAAAATTTGAAATTTGAGTACATATATAGAGTATATAAAGTATTTGCGTAAGTTTGTGTACGTGGATAATAAAAATCTAGATTTTTTTTTAACTAAAGCCTGCACCACACAAACTATTATTTTTGCCCAATGCCTTAAGACATTAAGTCCGCCAATTATACTTTCTTCCTATGGTGCAATAAAGATTAATTAAATAACTTAGATACCTACACCAGTTCACGTCGTAAAATGTCATGCCTCGGTTACTGTAACACAACCTAAGTATTTTTATAACAAGCACAGGAGCGTGGGTGTGCGTACTGCTGCGGAAATGTTTTAGCGACCTCGCCGAGGTCACCAGGGTCCATATTGATCGGGAAATTACCTGTTACACGCGCTTGTCTAGGACGAAGACTCATTGGGTACGTAGCTTTATGAAATTGTTAGGGCGTTTTCGACTAAGCTCGACTGAATGACCTTTTTGGAGTTTAAGGGATTATGATGCCTTAAGCCTATTGCGAATTGCTTTATTGTTTATTTAGGTCGCTGCTTAATTTTTTTTTTCATTTGACGGAGCTTGTCGTGAGACTTATATCGATATACAGTGTGTTAACATCATACTGGCTTTTATTGGAACCGAGGAATGCGATGCCGATTTTTAGCCAAACCGTGAACATTATTCGATTCAAAATGCTAAGTTTAAACGTAATCAACTTTTATTTATATTTTAAAGACAAACAGACAGAGTCTGCCTGCGACCACGGGTATAACGTCATGCCCGAAACGTTAGGATATAATTAAACGTAAGTTTACGCGATTAAGACCCGTTTGTCTTTAAAATATAAGTGATAATTGTGAAAGTTTAAATCAATGTAATTAAATTTCTAAGAAAAGTTACTTGAGAAGCAATGTACTTCAAAATGAATCGTTAATTTGCACTTGACAATGACAGATCGTTGCCACTCATAACGTTTGACAACTAAAGCAGTACCTACACGCGTTACATTCGTTCGGAGGAAATGACTTAATTATACGGTCAATTTAAATATTTGTTCACATTATAATTCACTTATCATTTACTTAAAAAGAGGCATCGGCACAGACATAAAAATGTAACTGTAAGCTACGAAATAAATATTTTTCATTTTTCAAATGTCAATACCTACTTGAAAACGATTGCTAGTAATGCGTTTTTTTACCCATTTTCGTAAAAGGCATGGTAACACACTAATATATACATATAAAGTGGTTTATGTTTCGACTTTAATCGACTAATTTGTAAGGTCTATCTTTTGGAATATAGAACAATAATTAATCTAAAAATTCTAAAACAACACAATAGTTGGTAACACCATTCTCATCAGCCTATTTCACTTCACTTTCAGTCCACTGCTGGACGTAGGCCCACTAAATATGCGTGAACGTAATGGAGGTGGAGCTAATGTCCATAATCGCCACGCTGGGCAAGCGGGTTGGTGATCGCAGTAATGTGTCCATTATGATGACGCTGCTGCCCATCATCAATCCTTAACTGAATGGTCAGTGACTCATCATCCTTTAGTCTACTCTTATGATACCCACGGGAAGAGTTGGGGTGGTGACAAATGAATTCTTACTGCCGTCACCACGTGGATACATACTTGGTAATATCGGTTTTTAAACCCATTAATACAAAAAAAATATTACATTTTCCTCATAGTTTATAGACATAGACATAAACATAGAAGACATAGAAAATCTTTATTAAGGTATCACAAAAATAAACTACATATTAATATACATTGCATCCTTAAATTTATATTTACATACTATTTATAGTATTTTATGTATGTATCTATACAGGGTGGTCCAAACCTTGACGTCAAAAAATTTTTTTAGGTTCCCTACGTCATGGGCTATCAGAATATACCCCATGTATGTTAGTGATTTTTTGTAGTTTTCGAGTTATGAATTTTTGAAAAATTTTTTTTGGGAATTTCTGGAATTGAAGAAATTTATTGATAAAGAAAAACTATCGAGTTTTTTTAATATTTTCTTTTTGTAAAAGTATTACAACAAATAAAGCATTTACTGACAAAAAAATTAGCGTCCTCACTTTGATACAAGTAGGATAAAAAATAAAAAATTCAAAATTTACGTTAAAAACGCACCAAAATAGCATTAATGTACGTAAATTAAAAAAATAAAACATATCTCAGGGATTTTTTGGTAATGTAAAGACTACCCTAGACCTTTAACCTTCGTTAAAGCAAAAAAAAAGTTATACTTAATGATGAGGATTTTTCGGAGTAGTCGGTCAAATAAACTTCAATAAAAACTTCAAAATTTTTAATTTAAAAATAAAGTGAAATTTCGTCTGTTTTGTTGTTCTTATCGATAAACAAATACAAAAAATACCACGAAAGCTCAATGTGTGTAGTTATTCAAGTCATTTTTTACTACTTTAAAATTTTAAGCTTTTTTAAGTTTATTTGACCGACTACTCCGAAAAATCCTCATCATTAAGTATCACTTTTTTTTGCTTTTACGAAGGCTCAAGGTCTAGGGCAGTCTTTAGAATACGAAAATTCCTTGGGATAAGTTTTATTTTTTTATTTACGTACATTAATGCTATTTTGATGCGTTTTAGCGTAAAATTTTGAATTTTGTATTTTTTTATCCTACTTGTATCAAAGTGAGGACGCAAATTTTTTTGTCAGTAAATGCTTTATTTGTAGTAATACTTTTACAAAAAAAAAATTAGTTAAAAAACCCAATAGTTTTTTTTTAATAATAAATTTCTTCATTCCAGAATTTCTCAAAAAAAAAAATTCAAAAATTCATTACTCGAAAACTACAAAAAATCGCCTAACATACATGGGGTATATTTTGATAGCTCATGACGTGAGGAATCTAAAAAAAAATTTTTGACGTCAAGGTTTGGACCACCCTGTATAGTGATTATATGAAGTGTATATATGTAATGTATTTATATATGGAACATATATGTTAATTCAGGCATAAGTGCTTCTTTTTAGTAAGTATTGTATTATTTTAGTTGCACCGCCCACAATCTCTCTGCTTTGCCTAAAGGTTGACTGGTAGAGAATGCTTTATGGCATTAAGTCCGCTTTTTGTACGACAAGTTTTATTTTGTGCAATAAAGGTTAAATAATTAAATAGTTGCATTTGGCTCATCGTCATAATTTGTTGATCGATAGTTATAGGTAAATTCACAAAAGCTGTCACGAATAGAGTAAGTGAAAGAAAGTATAGATTAATTACCTAGAGCTTGGAATTGCATTTGTAGTGGTGTTACTAAAGCAACACTTTTAAGGTGAACCTTGTGTCTATACAATTAGGTTTACTAACTATTAGTCGAATAATGCCAATACTTGAGTCGATAAAACACACACAATAGCACACAATACATTGTAAATACGCGATACCACTACATATGCAATTCCATGCTCTCGTTAATGTATATATATCTTGATGTGGATGTCAAAATGACAGTCGATACAGGTTGGTAAAGCAGAGCCGTCAACTCGTAAACATTCAATGATATAACATGTCATTCATTTCATTTATCCCAACTTTGGTCAATTTACCTATATGATCACCATCATCATCAACAGCCTATGATAGTAGTAGTAGTAGTAGTAAACACTTTATTGCACAAATCATAAAAATATAACAAACGAAACATATACAATGAAATTGTACAAAGGCGAACTTATCCCTTTAAGGGATCTCTTCCAGCTAACCTTTGAGTAACTGATAGTCCACTGCTGGACGTAGGCCTCTCCTATTAACTATGCGTATAGACTATAGACGCATTAGGAGGTAAATGCCCATAATCGCCACGCTGGGCAAGCGGATTGGCGATCGCAGTAATGTGTCTACTATGATGATGCTGCTGCCCATCATCAATCTATATTTTTTACCTATATATTTTTCCTATATGTTCAAGAATATCTCGTCGCGTAATAAGCCCTAATTGAAGTTACCTTGAGACTAGGTTGATATATTGTGTCTTTATTTATTATTTTGCAACATTAACTCATATTTTGGAGATTTGTTTCGCGATTTCTTGCTTGTCTCCATAGTGAAAGTTGCTCAACGTGACGAATACTCGCATTCACATCGCGAACATTCGCATGTTTTAAAATATTCGCATTCGCAAAAAATTTACGCGAATAGTGCAAATATTTTTATCTAATTATTTCATTTGCTTAAGGCAGGAAGTACTACACTGTAAGTACTAAATGTCACTGATAAATACTTGTATAACCAAAGATATTGTTGCAAAACGACCTTTCTTTGCGTTTCATTGCGCCTGTGCAATATTTTTGGATTTTGAATGAATGTTTATTATTATTTTCTACTTTATTGCACAATATTGCACATACAAAAGAGTATAAATGGCGGACTTAATGCCTTGGGTATTTTCTACCAGCGTTATCTAATGTTTGTGTATATGTCGTCCATTAAATACAAAAGCGACACAAGTCAAAAAATTACTTTTTACAGGGGAGCTGTTTAAAGATTTTGTTTTCTTTTTTTGTTCACAAATTTTTTTTACAGCATTAATATTATATGTGTTATATATCAACTTGTAGGTATTTTAACCCTCTTTGGATGTGTTTGGTTATTAGAAAGTAATATGTGCTGTGCAAGCTTTTATGAGCGTATACGTTCGTTTTGCGTAAAAAAATAACATTAACTCTGATTTTTTTTCCCATCAAAGGCCAGAAATAAAAAAAAAATACCAGTTATTTCATTTAAATCATATCTTAAACATAGAAATACTGTTTTTTTAACAAAACTGAACCAGTCAAAACTTTTTCTTACTGTTTATTTACTTACATATTGTTAGAACATGTTTATATGTACCGTAAACCTGGGTTACTTTGATTAATTTTAACTTTGGTTACATATATTGATGAATTTAACGGACGTTCTAGTTTAAAATTCAGATATAATTATCGGTTTTCTTCAAGAATCAACCTGCTATATAAAAAATGTGGTACCTTTAAGTCAATAAATATAAAATAAATACAACGCGATCAAAGTTATATTGTTGAGAATGGAATTAATACTTTGATACCACTTATTTTTACTATAAACTGGAAATAGCCCACCTAAAAGCACGTAAATAATAAAAATCCGTTAAGTACATCTTTAGTTATTTGTTTTTTCTATGTGTATTGTATTTGTGTGGTGGTTACTATGATCCCATACTAAAAGATCCAAATTGATATGTTTTGACGGTTTACTAGTTTTTTCATTAGAATTGATGCAAGAACTTAATTTTTGCCGATACAAAAGTATATCTTTCAATATTTAATTGCAGAGATAATAAATCTTTCCTAAAAATCTACTTATGATTAGTAATAATGTAACATTTTTTTTTCTAGACGACATGACAGTTTAGCGCTAGTACTTGGGTACTACCTATGTAGTGAAGCAATAGGCATGATGATTGTCAAGTCAACATCTTTTTTCGATTTTTGAAAGATTTACATGAAATACACAATAGTGACGTCACGTTTGTATACTACACTTATATTAAATAATAGTTCTGTACAATAATGACTGCAGTCTATATTTTAGTAATAATTTATTCGTGTATGATGCCGTGCATAATGTCTAATAATTTATTTTCAATACAGTCATCATCCCTATCTTGGCATTCCCAAAAGTGAAAAAATAAATACTACTAATATAAGTTTTTAGATTCGTTAAAACATACACCGGGGTTAGATCTTTGTTTGTTTTACTTGTATTGTATACAAATAATATAATAGGAAAGTATGACAATTACTTAATAATCCGAAGTTTATGCCATTATTGTTTCTTCGTAGTCGCAATTATGTATAGGTACACAAAATTCACAGTCATCTTCCACACAATCTCTACTACAGTGGCGTATCTAGGGGGGGGCAGGGGGGGCTCGTGCCCCGGGCGCCAAGTTAGAGGGGGCGCCAAATCGCCCAACATTTTTAATTTCCTTTTGCATAAATTATTATACCTATGTTAAAAAATCGAAAATCTGTATGCGTTATCTATCAGAAGGGGCGCCAAATCAGCCAAGATTTTTGATTGCCTTTTGCATAATTTGTACAATAAAAAATTTAATTTAAAGACGTTTTCACAATTAAAAAGTGGCAACATTGTAGTGTCGTCCCGTTTTCTCACGCATATTGATTTGAAAGGGACGACACTTCGATGTTGCTACTTTTTAATTTCTACTCTTTTTTGCCAAGCTGTAGGTAGGGCACCAAACAAGCGAAATTTTTGATTTCCTTGTGCATAATTTGTACATAAATAAATCAAAAATATGTATGCGTAAACTATTAGAGGGGGCGCCAAATCGGCCAAGATTTTTTATTTCCTTTTGCATAAATTATACATTAAAAAAATGCTAGAAGTATGGCATTTTACATTTTCCCCGGGTGTCAAATTACGCAGGGCGCCAAATCAGCAATTTATTTTGATTTCCCTGTGCATAATTTATACACAAAGAAAATCATTATGCGTAAATTCAGAAAATACTAGTTAGGTACCTATATTTTCCCGGGGCGCTAAATTGTGGAGGGCTCCAAACCAACCAAAATTTTTGATTTCCTTATGTATCATTTACACATAAATAAATCAAAATTCTTAATGAGTAAATTCACAAAAAGCTAAAATGGAATTTTCTTAAACTCGCTTTCTATAGTTTTCTCTTTTTTTATATTAATTATTTGGAGAATTTTTAAAACTAAAAGTATGGAAACAAGTTTATATCCTGTGCTGCATGTAGTACTTATTACTCTTATTAGCATCGATAAAATTGGAAATGTACCGATTCAGTTCGAACACAGTTGCATTTATTTTGTTTCGCAATTTTTTTAAATAAACTAAAATTTTCCTAGTAGGTAGGGCCTTTCCTGTCTAGTAGGTTGAATTTTGGATAGATTGCGGTATCCTAAAAGTGACCCTTTTTAAGGTTCCTACCTAAACTAGGAACCCTTTTAGTTTCGGCAGGTCAGACTAGACCCGCAGTACTAGAAAGTTGCAATTTGGTAAAGGTACATATACATATTAATTACGCCGAGAAAATAGTATAATAAAATATAGAACAATAGTAAATCACAAGGGATCAAAATGATATATATTTTCACGCCCGGATGAAGCGATGGATTCCACAATAGAATCCAAAACGTAGTGAGGCATTCTAAACTGGAATCCTGAGCGAAATGAGGGATTCAAGCTAACAAATTAAAGCACGACCGAAGGGAGTGCTTTAAATCGACACGAGTTACGAATTTGGTTTTCGCACGTGTATACTGGGACGACGTTTTTCAGTACATTTGGTCCTCCGAAGACCTGACGTAAAATGAACCACTTCTCGCACTAGCGCGTAACAATCACCCGAGTTAAAAAGAAGTTTTTACACATGTATCGAACGACTTTTTTTATAACAAGTGCCTTAAAAACGCACGGCGATTTTTTTTACGCACGCGAAGCAAAGTTTACTTTTCCGCACTAGTTAGGTAAAAATATTTTTCCCCCTACACGTAAAGTGGCGATGGATTTACTGCTAGCAATGTCGATATTAGGTGTTAACTTTGGAAAACGAGAGGGGGGGGCGCAAATTTGGCGCTTGCCCCGGGCGCCATTTACTCTAGCTACGCCCCTGCTCTACTATACTTTTAAGTAAAACGAACACAATACAAAGTACCACGTTTTACAATTACTGTTTTTATAAGATGTATTGTATTTTTTCAGATTGCAAAAGATACTCAATTATTCAATCTGGTACATTTATGGATTTTAATATTATACTGAATTAAAAACGGTTGTAAATGCAACAATGTTTTTTGAAATTCAACATTCCGTATTGCGGCTCCTTTGTTTATAAAGAAATCTAAACCAAACATATTTACTTTATTCAAAACAGCATTATGTATAAATATGGCTCCTGTGATTGATGCATTCGAATATGTTTTTAATTCAAAAAGGTTGTAAATCCTAATACGGCAGTTTTGATGAATGAAAAATCAAATTTAAGAGGATATTTTAAAATTAAAGCTGCCACATTCCGTTTTGCGACTCCTTTTTATATAAAGAAACATAATATTTACGTATTTATTTTATTCAAAACGGCCACATCTACAAACATGGCACTTTTGCTTACATATTTTTAACGTAATCACTTATTTTTTCGTTTCATGGCACTTTTTCACAAAAATGTCGTGCGTTTTGGTCGACAGTCGAGTTGCAACTGACAAAATGGCAGTTTAGCACTGAAATTAGTCTCGAAAGAGCAATAGTGCAAAAAGGGCACCTGCATAATTTTGATACTTACTAACGTCAAATCGACAGGTGTCTTAGTGTCACGTAAAATATTAGTGCTTATAATGTCGTTTTAGCAATAAAATCATTTTTCACGGTTTTTGAGTTGTGCCGCTTTTGTATTTAATGGACGATGTATGTTGTATAATACCCAATATTCGCATTCGCGAATATAAATCGCAAATATTCGAATTCGTGAATATTCCAAAACCGATATTCATTACATCGCTAATCCCTAGTACCCAGTTCACGTTTGTTTACGACCCAGATGTCACCCTGTATATAAGATGTTATCAAATTAGTTGCCTACCGCTTAAGGTTTGCATGCGTTCATGATAACGAACAAATCTCCGGGACTCGTATCGAAAACTCGAAAAAAAATACTTTCCATAAAAAATTGATCAGCCGGTGGGCCCGCTTTGTATAGAAAGGCGATTTTTTTATCATGATTTCCATATGAATACCATAGAGAAAGTTGTGTGGTTGTCTTTGACGAAGTCCGACTATTTTTTTTAAAATATTTTTTTGGGTGTTTGGTCAAAATACCCAAAATTTAAAATTAACTGTAAATTTTTGACTAAGTTAAGCGACAAACGTACTATTTTTTTATTTAATTTAATTAAAGTAACGCGTAAACAACCTAACAAAACAAATCTAATGAAAGCTTCTGTTTCATTAAAAAAAAATTAGGGTCATTGTGGTGACAGTGAATCGCTTATTTTTCGAAGCGACATAGAAGCGTCAATTTTATCAATAGTAGGGTTTTTGTTTCAGATTTAGATAGATACATTAATCGACTACATAATTGTCATACACAAGATTGGCATATCTTCAATAGTTTTTATTTTATGACTGTTTTTTAAAAAAAAGGTAAATGATCCACTGTGCACTTATAGGTGTACACCCTGAATATAGGGGTAAGTACACAATGGATTGGGGGTGGAAACAGTGAAAAAGGGTTTTGTGATTATGAAATTAAAAACATTTTTATTATATTTTTTATACATTTATTGCTTTTAAATGTTAATCAGGTCCAAGCTGGGCATATTTAGATCAAATGATACTTAACACAAATAGCAGTCTGTTGCTCTAATGTCTTAATCATAATTAACAAGATTATATGCTAAATAATATTAAACAAAAACAACTTATGGCACAGTGTTTATGAAAAATCGTAAAGAACGTAAACAATTACGTATTATATAACATAATAATTACAGTAAACGCCGTATATTACAGCGTACAAGCCTTATATTGTCTAAACCACTAGCCTCCTTTTTCTTGCTGTACCGATAAAGAGTCGTGTACCGAAAAAAGGGAATTTGCCTTTCTTTGGACGCTAAACGGATTGGTTTTCCTTTTTGAAGCTCTTCCAGGACCGCCTTCATATCATCTTCAGTAATTTTTCAAATTTTTCGCTTTTCTGGTGCAGGCTTTCGCGGCATTCTACAACAAAACAATGCTATAGACGTTACGATTTTTCACGGCATACAGTAAATCACTATCCACTGTATACCCTCCGCGATTGATTCACTAGGTACCCTTACGCCATTTTAAGTTTATGACGCCGTTACAAAAAAAGTACAAATGATATAGGAATAAAGTTACGGTCAAAATGAAGCTTAAATAATAGTTATCAAGTATCGATATTAGCTACAGCTATAAACTAAATAGAAAAATGTAGAAAAAACATTACAACTTACTTGATTTTTGAATTTTTGACCTGGCGCAAGACATAACCTGTCCTCAGACGTGCACGCGTTGGCGCAGGAGCGCGGGAACTAGGATGGTGGAAACGGACAATCGACAGCTTTTCATGTGACAGAGATAGACTCTGCAACATATTTCTATCTCTCAAATCCAGCGATGATCCTCTGTGTACACCCGATCCACTGTCACCACAACCACCCTACAGTATTTTGAAGTTCATGATCCAAAATTCAAAATGTTAAAATACCATTTTTAACATCATTCAAAAAAAAACGTTGGATTTTTTTGTTCAAACCATTTAAAAAACATACCTAATTTCAATGATATAATAAGTAAAGATATGTTACACCGGCTCTAAAATTGAAGCGCGCAGATTGTGATAATTCTAACAATCGCTCTTAGTCCTACTCAGACCACCGTGAGGTGTGTACCACTGCCGAGTTCTCGCAAATCACATGAACTGCGCCCTAAAATGTAATTTTATGTTATACAATAGTGAAAACTACGAAATAAAATGCAAAAATGCCCTTAACATCAAACATCATGCGCAATTAAACTGAATTATATATTTTTTTCAATTTTACTATTTATTGAAAATAAATAGGTCGCCATTTTGACGTTTTTGAAAGACTTCGAGAAAAAGACAAGCTTATGCTGTTTAAGATCAAGAGTAACAGAGATAAAACAATGTTTATTAATTACAACCTTAAGAATGCACGCGCAATTGTCAAATGCTAGTTGTCTCTTTTTTATTTATTAAATAAGAGTATATGTATTTTGCCATCTCTTTTACGCATTTTGAAGTATGAAGATAGGTGTATGTCAACTGTCAATAAATCGTAGGTCTATGATGTGAAGTATTTATTTCGCTCATTTTGTTAGAGTATAACGTATCTTTACTTATATATAATTGCCTAATTTTAGATATCATTTACGTAGATATCTTCATGACCAGTTATTGAAATCAGGACTTAAGCACTAATTTGAAGGAGAAAATTGTCTATTTGAATACATCACTGTACATACAACAGGTGACTTACTTAATCTTTTTACCTAACGCTTTTTTCACTCATCAAAATCCTCATGTAACAGTAAATTCTAGTAAAACCTTTATTATAACAATAAAGCGAACACGTGATGAGGCGTGGCGGCACGTGCAGTGAACACACGCACTGACCCATGCGGCCTACCCAAGCGGGCGTGCATAGCTGGCCTTATGAGCGGTTTTATACAGCCTGGCAAAAAAGAGTAGAAATTAAAAAGTGGCAACATTGTAATGTCGTCCCGTTTTCTCACGCTTTTTGATTTGAAAGGGACGACACTACGATGTTGCTACTTTTTAATTTCTACTCATCTTTGCCAAGCTATAGGTGCGAGCGAATTTTAAAGGCTTTCATTTATACCATTTTTCAGTTTAAAATAAAAAAGGTAAACAAATAAATAAAGTTGTCGTGTGGTGACGGCAGTAAGAATAATTATACATTTGTCAGCACCCCAACTCCTCATACGGGTGTCGTAAGAGTCGACTAAGATTGAAGTGTCACTGACCATTCTACAAGATGATGGGCAGCAGCGTCAACGTCATCATAGTGGACACATTACTGTGCGATCGCCAATCCGCTTGTGTAGCGTGGCGATTACCTCCTAATGCGTCTATACGCATAGTTAATAGGAGAGGCCTACGTCCAGCAGTGGACTAACATAGGCTTATGATTAAATATCTTGGGACATCTTACACAAATCGACCTAAGTCCCACGGTAAGCTTAATTAAGGCTTGTGATGTGGGTACCGAGCGACGATATATATAATAGATGGATACTTAAATACATAGATAGCCATGACCAAAGAACAAATATTCGAGATAAATAAATACAAAAATAATGCCCTCGCCGGTATTCGAACCCGGAACCTTCAGCTTCACAGCGTAATTTCATTTAGACCAAACGAGCATTCGCTCATTCTATCCCCCACTGTACGATATCAACGAATTTAGACGAATCACGTTTTGTGTAACGAACGAATTTCGTAGAGTGGGGGATAGAATGAGTGAATACTCGTTAGGTCTAAATGCACCTTAACACAAATACGTTTATTTATTTTTAACCGACTTCAAAAAGGAGGAGGTTTACAATTCGTCGAAATCTTTTTTTTTTTATGTATGTTCCCCGATTACTCGAAGACGCGTGGACCGATTTGGAATTTTTTTTTTGTATGAAAGGGTATACCTTCTAGTTGGTCCCATTGTCACCGAATTCAGATCTGATGATGGGATCCTGGAGAAATCGAGGGAACTCTTCAAATGTTGTAAGCACACATGGCATTTTTCATTTATTTTCGAAGACTAATCAAGTATTTGCGTCTAGTCATGAACGTCTTAAGTTGGTGATCTGATGATGGAAGGTACAACTCCTTAGCAATTAGGAGTTGGGGGATAATTCTTTAAATATAACATATTTCGTGTATTTTGGAAACTATTTGAGTATTTGCCTTTAGGTGGTCATCCTGTCATGTTGGTGAGCTGATGATGGAAGGTACAACTCCTTAGAGATTAGGAGTTGGGGGATAATTCTTTAAATATAACATATGTCATGTATTTTGGAAGCTATTTGAGTATTTGCCTTTAGGTGGTCATAGCCTCATGTTGGTGAGCTGATGATGGAAGGTACAACTCCTTAGAGATTAGGAGTTGGGGGATAATTCTTTAAATATAACATATGTCATGTATTTTGGAAGCTATTTGAGTATTTGCCTTTAGGTGGTCATAGCCTCATGTTGGTGAGCTGATGATGAAAGGTATAACTCCTTAACGATTAGGAGTTGGAGGATAAGTCTTTGTTTGGAGGATAATATAACAACTGTCATACATTTTCGAGATCTATTCAAGTGTTTGCTTAGTAGTTATGACATGTTGGTAAGCGGTTAGTGATTCTTTAAATAATATAGGCATGCTAAAGGCTGTTACCTATAATCTTTGAAATTATTCATACCCTGCTGATGATACAATGTATATCTCCTTGATAATGGGAATGGAATGGGAATGTTTGTTGTATTCATATAAGTTAGCCATTTCAGGTTTTCTGACCTACTACAGTGCAATACATTCTAATTATAAGTATTTAGAGCATACAAAATAACGATTTTATATAAATTACACCAGGTACTAAAAAGCAAAAAATAAAATATTTTAAAATAAAAATTAAACCGCCTTCAAAAATTCGCCTGATCTAAAAAGTAAAAAATAATTTTAGTTCCTACTTCTTAGGATTTCCTACCCAAACCTTTAAACATTTTACCCTATTCATTGAAATATAATATTATGGCTAGGTACCCTACAGATTTCTTAGAAGTCGGTGCCAAGCCAAATATGTTCACTTCGCGAGTATAAGTATTTGATAGAGCTTTGTAACTTACTATCACTCCTGTTATGCTTTCAGTAAAATTACTGAGGCAGATCATCCTGTTGATAAAAGCATAATCGGAGTACCTAAGGGCAGTAAGTTACAAAGCTCTATCTAATATATAACTATGAACGTGCCTATTTGGCTTGGCACCGACTTCTAAGAAATCTGTAGGGTACCTAGCCATAATATTATATTTCAATGAATAGGGTAAAATGTTTAAAGGTTTGGGTAGGAAATCCTAAGAAGTAGGAACTAAAATTATTTTTTACTTTTTAGATCAGGCGAATTTTTGAAAGCGGTTTAATTTTTATTTTAAAATATTTTATATTTATTCAGTAAACCAACAGCTAACAATAAGAAATACAGGTTTTGTACAATATGTAACAGAAAAGCCAATTATAGGTTTTCCCATATAGGATACAAGAATACAAGATACAGAATTATTTTTTTTAGCCAATAAAAGATAAAAGGTTACGTACCTTAAGCAACACTCTCAATTTCATTCTCACTCGCTCTTATGAATCTTATCTCATAATAAAGTCGCCAGTTACAAAGCGCACTCGTTACAGAAATACAGAACTGTCAATCGACCTTAATGCGTTGGAATAAAGTTGAAAGCTTGTCAGTTATTAATCATAAACGTGGTCAACCACTTGAAGTACTCGGCGGCGTCGACAAAGCCGGCGCCGGCGCAGGATCCTCTTCAGGTCATTGCTGAAGGGCGTTTGTTACTCATTTCGATATCTTGTTTAAGAGGGAGCTTAGAGTACTAGGAGGCTACTCACACCACACACACACACACACACACACACACAGACACACATCATCAGCCTATGATAGTCCACTGCTGGACGTAGGCCTCTCCTATTAACTATGCGTATAGACGCATCAGGAGGTCAATGCCCATAATCGCCAGGCTGGGTTTGGCGATCGCAGTAATGTGTCCACTATGATGACGCTGCTGCCCATGTTATTATTATTATTGTTATTATTGATGTATTGGGCCATTCTATGCCACTTCGACCAATCGGTTGATCTATTGTGGCGGCCCTTTGTATTTTAAAGGTTGTTACTTATTCCCGTTGAGTCCAGAAATTTCCAGATTCTTTGGGCTGTAATGCTGTGTACCTCATATGGTTGCAGTATGTGCCTACCTAGGTGGATACTTCTTTTATGCATTAATGGTCCGCAGGAGCAGAGGATATGCATCGCAGTTTCTTCCTCTTCCTGGCAGAACCTGCATAGTGCTTCTTGTTTCTTACCCATTAGAAACATGTGTTTGTTCAGTTTGCAGTGGCCGGTCAGAATTCTGACCACCGCACAAGTTTTGTATCTTTTGAGCCCTAGTAGCTCTGTAGTAGTTTTGTTGTTGAACCCTTGTATCAGAGCTTTAGAGTGTGTGTTTCCTTTGACGGCCTTCCACTCTCTGATGGCTCTCATTTTTTCCAGATTGTTAATCAGCGAGTAAGCCTGTTGTTTGGTTGTTCCACAGAACGGTTCTGGTCCGATCAGGGGAGTGTCCGCACCTTTCCTGGCAAGTTCATCCGCTGCTTCATTTCCAGCAATGTTGGAGTGTCCTGGTACCCATCTAAGTGTGACTTTGTTGGAGTTAGCCAGGACGTTTAGATTTATCTTGCAATCCAGGACAAGTCCAGAGTTGGTTTCTAGGGACTCTAGTGCTAACAGGGCAGCTTGACTGTCCGAATTGATGTAGATGTTTTGATTTCTGAGGTTTCTGTCCAGGTTAATCTCAGCACATCTATTGATGGCGAAGACTTCTGCCTGGAAGATTGAGGCCAATTCACCCATGCTGACGCTCGCTCTGAGCTTAGGCCTCTCCCCATATATGCCACATCCTACTTTTTCGCCTTTTTTGGATCCGTGTACCAAATGTGGCTTCCCTTTTCGACAGACATTTGGTCGTTCGCCCATTTGTGTCTCGAGGGAATTTCCACCTTGTACAGTTTGGTGAATTGACATTCTGTATGAATATCATCTGATGGCATGCTGAGGGTACAGTTTTCAAATACCTGTGCCTTAAGTGAGACAAGGGCTTGAGAGCGCCATGTAGGTCTGTTCAGCGTGCTTATTCTGTAGACGCATTGCTTTGCCTCCTTCTGCACTTGCAAGTGGAGTGGTGTTATATTAAGCAGTGCGTCTAGGGCCGCCCCTGGTGTAGAGGAGAAGGCCCCTGTTGCCGTTAGGCAGGCCGTACGTTGTAGGCTATTAAGGGAATTTATTGTTGTCTTTTGGCTAGCTTTGGAGCACCATACCGCGGAGGCGTAGGTGATGATGGGTCGCACTACCGCTGTATAGAGCCATAGAGCAATTTTGGGTTTTAATCCCCACCTTGCTCCAGCCATACGACAACAAGACCATAGGGCCATTTTTGCTTTTTGTAAAATATTTTTCATGTGAGGATTCCATGTCAACTTTTGGTCAAATGTGACCCCTAGGTATTTCACCTCACTTGAATAGGGTATTGTTTGTCCATTAAGTTCTAGTTTTCCGAGTTTTTCCAGTTTTCTCTTTTTTGTGAAAGGTACTAACACCGTTTTGCTCGGATTAATGGACAATTCATTTTCTTTACACCATTTAGATATTGTATAAAGAGCTCCTTGCATCAAATCTGAGATCGTATGGAGGCTGGGTCCTTTGATTATGATTACAAGGTCGTCGGCATATCCCTGTGTGTCATAATCTTTGTCCCGCAGTATTGCAAGGAGTTGATCCACTGCGAGGGTCCATAGTAGTGGGGATAAAACGCCTCCCTGAGGACATCCTCTCGTGGTGTGGAATTTATGTTCTATTTCATTGAGGGTTAGAGTAGCTACTCTGTTAGAGAGCATATTCTCTACCCATCTAGTGGTGGTTTCATCTACTCCCTTTGATCTCATTCCATTAAGAATGGTTTCCGTGGGTGTATTATCGAAAGCACCTTCTACATCAAGGAACGCACAGAGAGCGGTTTGCTTTTCCTCTAGGGTTTTGTGCACCTTGTCAACCAGGTCAAGTAGGGCAGTTTCTGTTGATTTTCCCTTTTGGTAAGCATGCTGATTGTGGCTGAGTGGTTTTGCCACCAGGTAACGCGCTCTAATGTGCTGATCAATGACTTTTTCCATTGTTTTTAGAAGGAAGTATGTTAGACTGATTGGTCTGAAGGATTTAGGCTGCGAGTAGTTCTTTTTCCCTGCTTTAGGTATGAATTTTACCTTGACCTGAGTCCATTTATCTGGTATATATCTTAACGCAAAGCTCGCTCGAAATATTCTGACCAGGTGCGGGAGTAGGAGCTCCTGTCCATGTTGTAGGAGCGCAGGGAACACTCCATCTTCTCCGGCCGATTTAAATGGCTTGAATTTGCTCAATGCCCACTTAATTTGGTTTGGTCTAAAGATGTTAGATGCCAAATTCCAGTCTTTGTTGCTTGCCCTATGGATTTGTTGATTCCTTTGGGTGCATGTTTGTGTGTTACTGTTGGTATACGAACCTGGGAAGTGGGTTGCCCTAAGGAGGTCGAGGGTTTCCGCTTCCGTCTTCGTAAACACTCCATCCGGTCTCTTGAGTAGACCAAGATAGTTGGTTGGAGTCTTTGAGAGTATTCTGTGAATTCTCGCACCTTTATTTGTTTGGGCAATTTCGTCACAGAATCTTCTCCAAGACCGCCTTTTTGCTTTCCTGATTTGTTTATTGTATTCGGTCAGTGCCCTGCCGTACCGTTCCCACTCAGATGGCGTGGCAGAGTGATTGAATAAGCGGCGTGTGGATTTGCGGAGTTTCTCCAGCTTTTTGTTCCACCACGTCACAGTATTAGATGACTTTATTGCCTTCAACGGGCAGCTCTGCTCATAGGCCTTAGTCATGCCTTCCGAGATAAGATCGACTGCTAAGTTGCCGTGTGGTGACGGCAGTAAGATTGAATACATTTGTCACCACCCCAACTCCTCCTGCGGGTGTCGTAAGATTCGACTAAGGGATTGAAGTGTAACTGACCAATATTTGATAAAGATTGCTGATGGGCAGCAGCGTCATCATAGTGGGCACATTACTGCGATCGTCAATCCGCTTGCCCAGCGTGGTGATTACGGGCATTTACCTCCTAATGCGTCTATACGTATAGTTAATAGGAGAGGCTTACGTCCAGCAGTGGACTATCATAGGCTGATGATGAATGATAATATATCAGGAATAGAGGCTTTGAATTCTATAGAACTGACACATTGCGATTCAGATTGGGTCCTAAACTGAACCGCATTAGTAGATCGTGGTAGCCCTGATTATTCAGTAAAATTTCGAGAAACATCTGGATAATACTGTGGGAATGGATTACGAGTAGGTATATTACGTAAATTGATTTCATCTCGAAGTTTTGAAGCCTTTACATTCATCAAAAAGTAGGTACTCACACGACTCAACCGTTGACCACGAACGCTGCAATTAAGAGATCGAAATGTCGGTGTGTAATTGGGCATTTTCGCGAGAAGAGATCCAAAAACTTATTTTTCTGAAACAGGTAAATTTTATGTTTTTCCTGCTCAGAATCACGAGCTCCTTCGATCCTACTAGAAGAAAAAAAGTGTCCCAACTTTTTGTTTCTATTACGTAACCATTTTTCAAACACTTTGTACAGCGGTTACAAAGTGGAGAGCATGTATTTAAAATGTATGAAAAATGTAGGACCATTTTTTTCTTGTACTTTTTTTCTCCTAGATTGAAAGAACTCGTAATTCTGAGTAGGAAAAACATTAAATTTACCTACCTTAAAAAAAAATTCTCTCTCGCGAAAATGCCCAATTAATAATATACATATATATAGTTAGGCACTGGTCTCATCGCGAGGTACTAAGCTATGAACTAGAGACGCGGCGATACTCGCCCAGTATAAGCACATGATTGGCGCGACAGTATCTCGCCGCGAGATAGTCTATCCGTCCCTCTTTTGTTAATATAGCTAGTGAAGGACGGGAGATCTATCTCGCGGTGACATACTGTCGCACCCATCATGTGCTAAGCCTGCAGCTATCAGCTATCATCGTCGGGCGAGTAACGCCACGTTTCTTTTGTTTACACGGGAGTGTGTATCTTTTATCCGCGTTTATAGCCCATAGTTCATAGCTTAGTAGCTCGCGGTGAGACCAATGCTTCAGGCGATATACCGTTTCCACAGATTTTTTTATTTTATAAATTACCTACCGTCGCCGTAACAATGTTCTCAATAATGACATTTAAAACCTATCAGTGCTTTATAAATACATATCTTGGGACATCTTACACAATTCAACCTAGTCCTACGGTAAGCTCAATGCTTGTGATGTGAGTACCAGGCGACGATAAATATAATAGACAGATACATATAGATACTTAAACACATAGACAGCCATCACCAAGGAACAAATATTTGTGATAAATAAATAGACAAATAATGCCCTCGCCGGGATTCGAACCCGGAACCTCCAGCTTCGTAGGCAGGGTCACTACCAACAAGGCTACGGAGGCTGACCTTACTTTTATAAACAATTAACCATTACTATATTACTCGTATTATGGGCTATAGGACATTTTACTATTTTTCAGGCAGCGTGTTGGCTGGATGCTTTCAGATGGGAAAAACGCAGGGCGTCGGTCCGCTCGCTCGATTGGTGATGGTCGTTATTTGAAATAGTGCGGGTTACTTTTACGAGAGGAGAGGTTACACCCATATTTATATCACATTCATACCTATTCATTCATTAATAAAATTACAAATTTTAAATGTCAAAAATAATAAAATAAAACTAGGATGTCAATTAATTAATTTACAGTTTAGATTAAAATTATCAATTCAATACATATTATTCAAATTACTTAAAAACAAAAAATAAAACAAAATGTAGGTACATCAAATTAACCCTAAACTTGGCAGAGTTTTAAAAATTTGTGCGTTGTAGCCTCCTCGCCGCTGTGTAGAGCAAAAAATTGTCTTTAAAAAAATACAAAAAGTGGGTCAAAAAGTACGTATCTTTTGAGATACACTGCCAAGTAAAGAGTTTAAACTATCGGGTAGTTTATTATAGACAGCCCTACAGCCTTTTTTTTTTTTTTTTTTTGTTTAGGGGGGGGGGAGAAATGCTTTACGCATACCGCCCGGGTGCGGGAGGGGACCCGAGCGGTTATGTGGGACTCCCGTTTGGCTAATGAGGCCTACGGTATACCCACTAAAAACCCCCCCATGTGCCACCTCGTCGCCTTTTTGGCGGGGTTACGAGAACGCTCTCGCTTACATTCGCAACCCCGCCGGCGGCAGCTGCTTGCCGGCAGCTCCTTCGTTGGTGTCCGAAGACCCTCCACGCTGGGCGCGCCAGATGGTTGGGCGCGCCTCCCTCCTCGGTCTCCATGATGCATTGTGGCGGACCCTCCCGAGACCGCCACAAGGAGACTGTAGGTGCCGGAAGATTTCCCGGCACCCGACGGCATATCAGGTCTGTGGTTATGCCGCCGACCACACTTCGGCTGCAGAGGATAGGGCGAGCGGCAACGACAACACCGACACTCCTCTTCCTCTGCAGCCCCACCGACGCCGTTACGGCGGAACGGCCCCGCCAAGGTCGCAGGGGGTAGGGAGAGTGGCGCTCCGTAATACCATCACGCCTCTCCCTCTGCGATCCCACCTCGGCCGCAGAGGATAGGGAGAGCGGCAACGACAACACCGACACTCCTCTTCCTCTGCGGTCCACCTCCACGCGTCCTAAGCGGGCTCACCCCACTTGGAGCGTCCTCCTCGGGCCAGCCGGCAGCCCAAAACTGGCAGCCCCGGGTGCCTCTTCGCTTCACCGTGGGTGACCAGTCCACGGTTACTGAGCCCCTCCACCACGACTAGGTGGGCACCCCACGGGGGGGCCCTACAGCCCTAGCGTACAGGAAGAGAAACATAATGATCAGTAGTGGTGGGTTCATTATCGGCTGATAATGATAATAAAATTATGATATAGACAGGGTTATTGGGTTTGTACCTTAAAACTATAGTTCTTTGATTAATCAAATCCAGAAATATTTAAACCAGGAATTAATTTTGATGGAGTTGATTTCGCTGCCTACTTACTTCAATTTAATTAGAAACTTATATTGGTACGTTACAAAAAAAATAGATAGGTATCGACTATTTTCCCCAAAATCCTTAATTAACAGAAAATGTTCGCAATCAAGTATTTCAAAATGTAATCATAATAATTACGCAATTTAGTCTTGTAAAAATAACGTAATGTATATATTTTGAGGGATAATTGGGATATTCTTGTCCAACCTAGAAGGACAGCGGGACTCGGAGGAACGCAAAGGAAAAGCTGCCTTAAAATAATTATACAAGATTTATTTTTATTCGATATGGAGTGGATTAATTGAGTGTGTGTGGGCGATACTTACAACTCTTACAAGGAGTACGAGTATTACATTACTTGTTGAGACCGGAACCGGTATCGATTGTTTTTAAGGGGAGTTTTGGAGTATGGAGCACCTATATCCAAAACTTCCCTTATATAGTTCAGTCTCATAAAATAAATCATTTTTAATTGAGCTAAGGTTATTAAGGTTATCTTTCAGAGCTGCTTACTGAATGCTGTATAAAATAGGCTTAAGTATGATAACTAGAGTTAGGAATTTTGGTGGCATTAGGTGAACAGAGAACAGTGGAGTCGTTGCTCAAATTGTTTATGATTGATTGAATAATTAATTAATCAAAAATAATACATAAACATATTCTTTTTAACAAGGTTTTTTAAGTATGAAATAATTTTATTGTATTAATATTTGACTACCTATGAAATAAAATCCAATATTCTTTTTATAATATAGCTTATGATTATTATATAATATTTATGGGCTTCGAGAAAACTAGAGCCTTGAAAATCAAATAAATATATTTTCTTATTTATTTATCAACATTTTTATTGAAAATTAATATTTTTTTAGATTCTCAAAAATAAAATTCGTGTTATTTATTTAAATTTATTGATAAATCCAGCTTGAACTAAACACTATTTCGTTATTATTTTATAAGTTAATCAATTATTCAAGTAAAAAATGTTTGTAACATCGAGTCCATTGATCTCTGTTCCATAAATGCCACCAAAATCCTAACCCTAATGATAACTAAGTTTAATTGCAGGACAATAAAGTGAACAATTTATTGGCATTTTCAACATTAGTTAGCTAAGCGTTTATGATAAGAAGTGCAGAAATAATCCTTTTCTTTACAAACCATGAAAAAAGATAAAACTAACGCTTATCAAACAAATACTGTTAGCTGAAGACACAAATACTGATAGCAGAAGACAAAAAAAACCGACTCAACCTATTTCTCTAAGATCGCATCATCAGACCTCTACTTGGTGCCAACGGGACCTTATTGGGGTTATACCCGTTCGAAAAATAAAATGAACTTCGGTCTAGCCTAGTTGGTAGTGACCCCGGAGGTTCCGAGTTCGAGTCTCGGCGAGGGCACTATTTGTGTAATTAGTTATCACAAATAGTTGTTCCTTGGTCATGGCTGCCTATGTATTCAAGTATCTATATGTGTCTATCTATTATATATAGAGGGCGGAGTACCGGTGGCAAATTTCACACAAAAGGTATGGAGTCGTTTTTATAATTATTATTTTAGGCTTGAAAAATAAATTTTATTCATCTACCTAATGTACCCTCTCGTAAATTGGGAGTAAGTACTTAACATTTATTGTCATAAAACGATTTTATGAACACCTAAACTTGATGTCGTAAATGTTTTGGGTTAGGTATTTTAAATTTCTTCTAACAAAGTGACCACAATTACATAATTGTATGGTCCATTGTAATTGAATGGTATTGAAAATAGTATGTCGTTTGGCAGCTATAACTTCTTAGTCTAGTATTAAGTACCTAATGATAATGTTAATAAGAAAATATATTATTATGTATTATAGATATTAACAACATTTAGATTATATATTATTTGTATGCTCGTAAAATAATTTTTATAAGTTCCTAAAAAATGTTACCGTAAACTGGGGTTACATTGATCAATTTTAAAGTTAAAACTTCAATATCTTCTAAAATTAGGCGTTAAAAAATCCAAAAATAAAATAATAACATCAATTTTTTGTTATCTTTCTTGGTAAAAAATTTTGAAACGCTACTTTAAAAATGTATGAAGATAGAAAAATAAAACTTTGTGATCAAAGTTAAACTGACATTGGGGTTACTTTGATACCTTATGTTTTTGAGGGTAATTGAATGTAAACCCTTACAGGAGTACTTTCTCCTAAGGAAATAAATAAATCCTTTCGCAGTATCAAAAGCTACAACAATTTACGTCGTTTTGAGGTTATTTTGATCAAATATTTGTGATCAAAGTTACTTTGAATTGAATACCACAAAAACGTTAAATTTGTATACCTAAACACACTTGTGACTAGTTAATTGTGATTAAGAACCGTTTACCTCACTTGCCTTATTGTTAGTTTAGAAGTTATTTTACACACAAAAATAGCAAAAAGTATACGTAAATATAAATACGTGATTCGCTAGTTTAACGGCCGTACTCACTTAATGTGTGTCTAAACAATTAATAAGGACAACTATCGTTCTTGCCAGACAAAAAAAAATATATACGGATGCGTTTGGTAACGAGAGATCTTCGCGATTAAAAAATAAAAGAAGTTTTTATCAATGTAACCCCAAAGTTCAAAGTAACCCCAGTTTACGGTATACAAAATTAATCATTTATTCGTTATTCATTGAATCATACGATTACTTAGGCTCCATACATTTAGAGTGAAATTTGCCACCTGTACTCCGCTCTATATCTATATGTATCTATCTATTATATATATCGTCGCTTGGTACCTACATCACAAGCCTTAATTGAGCTTACCGTAGGACCAAGTCGATTTGTGTAAGATGTCCCAAGATATTTATTTAATATTATGAC
Source organism: Thaumatotibia leucotreta (assembly GCA_025490895.1). Taxonomy (NCBI): domain Eukaryota; kingdom Metazoa; phylum Arthropoda; class Insecta; order Lepidoptera; family Tortricidae; genus Thaumatotibia; species Thaumatotibia leucotreta. The sequence goes on from JALPQI010003920.1 coordinate 48,819, forward strand.
AAAAAAAAAATTAGAGAACCTTCCCCTTTTCTGAAGTCATTTAAAAAGCAGCCGATAAGAGTGGTAAAAAAGAAATAAAGAATAAATAAATTTGTGAAGTCCGAACTGTCACGGACAGAGATTTGTAATCAGAGTGTAACTAACTTTTAGGATACTGTAACCATAACAAATGGCCTTCTATACACATAAATATCGTGCAATTGTAACACGGTACAATTTTAATAGGTGCCCGGCTTATTAATCATTTACTATTTAAAAGTAATAAGTATTATAATAATACATATACGTTAAGAGGTTCCCAAAGCAGGTGCCGGCTTTTTTTGTTCGTTTTTATATAACTTTTTTATGAAAGTCTAAGTAGGCTTTAAACTTTCACTAATAAGTAGGTACCCTTGAATTACATTCATTGTTGAGAGTCACATCAAAGTTTTGCTTGTATGCATTAAATATGCGTTCGGGCATATGCGAAGTATTATAGGGACATTCAAAGATTTTCGAATTTCATAGATCATTTGAGAAAAGTTTAGTTTTTGTCAGCATATTTTTGTTAGAACCAGGGACCGGAACCGTTATTTTCTCCATACAAAAAGAACGGTTCTTTTTTCGTTCTTTTTCATTTTTAAGTACCTATATAAGTTAATGGAGTAATTTAAAAATATGATATTGTAAATTACATATAATATTTAGCAGTACATAAAGAGTATAAAACATTTTAAAAAATTAGGCTATTTCGAGGTATTGGTAAATTACCGGTTCCAGTCCCTGGTTAGCACAGATACTTTTTTCATGGGTGTCTATAAACTCATTAAAATTTGTCATTTTTCTTAGTTTTTCATGGCTTTGTAGTGTAGCAAAATTTGTTGTAAAGATAACTACTGCAATGTCAATATCGAGGGAGGAAACGGGAAGGAAAAAGCAGCTCATATTCCTCATTCCACTACAGACCTAGCCAAGATGCCATTCTGCGACCGTACACAATAACCTATAAGTCACGTGACAATAAATAATGTATGGAAATGGTCACGTGACTTATCGTACGAATCTGTCATTCTCATACATTGATTACTTATCGCTTATCGTATCGTATATGATTGCGGAATGGCTTCTTGGCTACGTATGCTTAGCGTTGAAAATATCGGAAAAAATCAAATGTTTTTTTAGGCACGTATGAAAAGTTAGTTTTACAGAAATAATCAATGACACTGTCACTCCTTTTCATCTATTACAATTGACTTCTTTCCTCGGTGACATCGCGTTCTCCTGGTGTTAGTGAAAATCAGACCTTTTCGAAAAAAATCCGGTGAAAACGAGCTGTTTGGAAAGAATCGGGATTTAATTTTCAACGCTAGGTCTGCTGTAGGCACAATTTGTAGAATACACACAACAATTTGTAGAATATTTCCTTGTCTATTTGAATATGATAATGATGTGGCGTTTTACTGAGTGCCTTTGAAGCGGGCTGTCATCTATATTTCTGTCCTTGTAAAATAATCCGTGCATAAACGTTGGTGAAAATTGTTGCAATTACTTTGATGGAGCTATTAACATCGCTGGGGCTAATTGTGAAATTAGTGAGGTTTGATTTTCAAGTTATTAAGTATAAAGCTAAAGGGAATTCTTTAAGTGATTTTTCGTTTTCAGTAGAGTACTTTTCACTTTAATGTAGTTTATTAATTTTTGATGAACCAACATGGAATTCATTAAGTATTCAAAAGTATTATGTTGCTTGATAGTTCCGAGCTACTGAAAAAACGAAAGATTCAGTTGATTAATAATACATATATGACGGTATAATTCATATGAAGATATCGTTCAACAAAATAGGTATAATAGTTGACACTAGGAACCCTTGTCTTGTTACTGTCAGTAACGATGTCTTCCAAACCACACTAATCTAATCATACATTATTTGCTAATAATCGCAGGTTGTGTGAAAATAATACTCAAAAGATTGAGTTTAGACTACAAAACGGGAAATAAAATAACTGAAATGAAGTAACCAATGCAGTGTGGTGACGGCAGAAAGAATACATTTGTCACCACCCCGACTCCTCCGGCGGGTGTCGTTAGAGTCGACTAAGGGATTGAAGTGTCACTTACCATTCTTTGATAAAAAAATTATGAAAAGCAGCAGCGTCATCACAGTGGACACATGCATTACTGCGATCGTCAATCTGCTTGCCCAGCGTGGCGATTATGGGCATTTACCTCTTAATGCTGTTATACGCATAGTTAATAGGAGAGGCCTACGTCCAGCAGTGGACTATCATAGGCTGATGATGTGGATGTGTGAAGTAACAAAACAAAAATCTTGCCGAAAATCTTAGTTATCTTAATAATTTCAAGAGGACGATCTTTGGGTACTGTGAATTAAAATCAACTGCCGTAATTATGCAAACGTGCGTCAATAAGTTTCAATATTTTCTTGATTCAGCGACATATAACATATCATAATGCAAACTATTTAATTTTTATAGACCTCCTCTTTGGACCACCACATACACCGGTTGTAAACGACCTGCATCCAGCGTCTCCCGGCGATCTTCATAAGATCGTCTGTCCATCTCGTGGGTGGAGGTCCTACACTGCGTGTGCCAAACCTTGGTCTACACTTGGTCAGCACTTTTCCACCCCATCGGACTTCTGCTCCACATGCAATGTGGCCAGACTATTGCCACTCTAACTATATAAATTTTAACGCAAAAATAAACCCACTTAAATAGGGAATACCATACATAGTTTGTGTAGATGGGCACATAGCACTTTTCTTAACACCGCCCATATTTCGGCGCAACATCTTTGACAAACGCTTATAGAATATAGCCAATCAAAACTTTGATAGACCAATCACAACTACATAGTTTTAAATGGCCGTTTAAGTTTTTATAGATTGATATTGAAATTCATTACAGTGAAGCATTGAAGAGGTGTTGACACTTGTCAACTAAAATGTAGGACCGATTTTGAAAGGCAATTTAGTATGAAGTGCGGCTTCCACGTTTTATTAGTTCGTCGATTTTCCCAGAAACTATTCAACAACCATTTCTTTCAGTGAAGACTCTAGACTGCGTGACACAACAACGGCAACAACCTTCGAAAATCGTAATCGTACATCTGTCTCTGCTACTCAAACGGAGGCGTTATTGGAGTGACAGAAACAAATGTTCGAGACTTACGCTTTTCGATTTTTGTAAGTAGGTACTGAGTGACGTCACAGCCATCAGCGGCATGATTATTCTAGCTTGTTCTCCGCGTAGGCGACGGTGAATTATTGAGGTAGTGTTGACTCGGCAGCGATCGATACTGGAACACTTTTTGTAATGTTTCCTAGGTACAAACAAGCATAAGGATTTATTTGATATACATAGGTATAGGGGGTACATTTAATTTGGGCGAATCTCTCGTTAGGATATGATAAAGTACATTAAGATACATTAAAGTGTTTAACACAAAACTCTCGTGACACTCACACAAAATATATTTCACGCGGGTTAGTCACGTTTTAACGTCGAAAAAATGCTGGACATGTCTCGCTCTGTATATGAAGAACTTTTTTTTTTATTGGTAATAGGTAGACGTTTGACCACGATCATACCTGCTGGTAAGAGATGATGCAGTCTACGGTGGAGCACGTTTACCTATGAGATACTTATTCACTCTTGCCTTAAAGATATTCAATGCTTACGGAACGAAACATATCGAGCATTCTTCGACTTAAAAACGTGAGTAAGTAACCCTCGTGTAATATAATTTTAGTACAATAAAGTCCATACAAATTGATCCGGCCCGCAATGTAATGCAACACGTTTGATCTAAATGCCAGTTGACCAGTAATTTCAAAATCGGACACCGTAAAATCTCCCAACGAAAGTCTAAAAGCACCCAATTAATCATAATTGGGTGCCAAATCTAAATCTAATTTATTCGATGAAAACTTTATAAAGTTTGGATACTCAGATAATAAATATCTCCTCATTAATTTAATTTTAAAAAACATAGCTAGTTACGAGATGAACATGTGTAACATAATTGCAGTACGAGTAGCTACTGGATGGACTATACTTGCCCGGTACCGTAAAACTACCCAACTATGTATAGTCCAAAAGCTCCCAACTATGGTCCATAATTAAGTCAAATATCTTCGGTTTAGTTTAATTATTATATTATTGACGCAGTTGTTACACAAAGTCTCCTCATTAATGATTAAAAAACTTAGAGAAAACCAAAATAAAATATTACCATTGATGCTTAACTACGAGTTGAACTGTGGACCATAGTTGTGGTAGTAGACTATAGTTGTATGGGTTTACGGTATCAAACTCTATATTTTATATAGTGCGATGAAGGTTGATTTGAGTAAGATTGCCCCATGATATTTATTTATTTAAACGACCTTCTCAAAGTGATTTCCAATAAAGCGTTGTTGCGGAACTCAATGTTACGTTTGAAACAAACTCAAAGATCGAAGAAATACAAGGCTCGGGCTCTGTAATATCTTTGTCATATTCTAAAATGGCTTAACTTGGTCAGAATTCTAATAAACATAAACCTATTTATAAAAGAAGGTAGAATAAGTGGCATTTGAGCATGATTATCTTTATTCCCTTAGTATATCCTTTTTTGTGGAATCTTATGAAATAGTTTCCGCTTTGCATTCTTTCAGTTTGGGTTAAATATATTATAGATGCTTAAGGTTGTTGAACTTTCTTCTGTATGTATTCAGCCTTTACTAATATCCATTGAAACTTTCGTTGTTATGAATTGTATTGAATCCGCAGTGAAATGCCCATGTCTATTATTTAAAGTATTTGGGTCCCCGCGGATACCCCTGGAATATCTGTAGGTACTCTGTGTTTTCTGAAATAAATATTCTTTATTTTTAAAATTATGCTACTTAATTTTTGCAAACATGCATATAGTCCATGTTTGTAGATGGCCCATTAAGGAAAGGGTTTATCAACACCAGAAAAATGCATATTTGCATAGTTTAAGTATCATAATTATGCATAAAACTAGCGTGACTCAGGCGACCGTAACCATGGTAATAACAGACAGAAAAAGTTAATTCACCCAAATATTTCTTTTTAAAAAGGCATTGAGAATCGCTTGAGATAAAGTCGCGATACTTGGTATATTTTATAAATATAATAGGTGGAATAAAATACAAAAAAATATGCACACAAACGTGAACTACCCTACTATGTAGTGCAATTAAGACAAGCTGGGAAAAAAATGTGTAGTACAGTCACGTCTAATAATATACAGTATGTAAACTTACTAAAACCATTCCTTCAAACCACTTGATCCCCAAATCATGTTAGGTGGTTTCTCACAGTATTCGCTTGTATGTGTTACATATTTTTAATTTTATTATTGTGTTAAGATTTTAAAATCTCTCTTTTTTTAAAGTTGGTTAATGCTAAGAATATCATCCTGTGATGTAGTGTTTACATTACTTTTGACAGATTAGAGAAAGCCCATTAATTAACAATTGTTACGTTGTATTTATAATTTGGTATTTAATGATAAATTCTAAAAAAGCGTTAGTATTTCAAAAATTTATATACCACATCATAGCTTATCGCCTAGATATACCCTGGGTTGAATAAATGGTTTTAGTGAGTTTACATACTGTATATACATTTCGGAACGTACGTCAAAGGCATAAGGATCAAAATCGTATACATATTATTAGAGCCGACCGTACCTAAAGTTGGGTTAGTAACACAGCGAAAGAAAAAGAAACGTTTCATAGATCGAGTACGCAAAAAATATGCCTGGGGAAAGAGGAACATATTTTTTGCTTACCCAAATTTACTATACACTATACAGTGAGTTACTACCATGCGGGATTTTATAAAAATAGGTAATAATAATTATCCATTACTAGCAATTACTAGTAACCGTTGATAAATATTTAAATTAACTGTACATTCAATTTAATTTTCTTCGTCTATCAATGTATCGTATGTAGGTCGCGAGTACTTTTATGTTTTTTACTGACAACATAAACAACGACACAAAATACCTAATTGTTGATATATTTTTAACGATCTAGCCAAATAATCATAAACGCATTGATTATACAGGTCTGATGTAGTGTAAAATCTTTTTCCTTCGTATTTTCACGGAAATATGCACGAATTAATACATACCTCCAGATAATACTAACTTTCATTGTGACAGCAATATGAATTCTGACGTTTCCATGAAAACCTGGAGGATAAACATTTTGCATAACATCTGTACTTGATGTGATGACAAAAGTATTTACATTTCTTGTCAGACTAGGTATATCATAAACGTTTGTATTTCTACAAAATTATAAAACAACCTTGACGTTTTTGTAGCGAGTGCTAAAACGTATCGTGATTTTTACCGCTTCTGAAGATATAAAAATCAAAATCTTTCACAACAACAATACATTTTCATATGTGATCACATCCTAGTCTATCTAGGTAAGACTATATACTCGATCATAAAACAACGGGCTGGGCGGGCCCGCCCCTGATTGGTCGACGGCGATCATAACAGCCGTATATGGAATGCGCGGGCGCGTATCGAGTTTCGAGAAGCGCTAGATCATTCGGCGTACGCGCCGGTATTATGACAAACGTATCGTTTCATAAAGTAATGGAAAATCATTCAATTTGGAATGACATGTCCGATGTTTAAACATGACATGTCTAGGAGTATGTATGTCGAAAGATATTAAGTCTTAAACTCACTAGTTATTTCAATGATTGTACTGCGAAAACTTTGTGTACAGTCAAAGGCAAAATAAGATGTATTTAAAATGCTCAAAAATATATTATATCACTGCATTCTGTATAATAAGAACGTCGTAACATATTTATAAGAGGACTCTTTCGATAGGTAAATATTTTTGCACTTAAGTGTACCGTAGAAATAGTCACTTTGTCACTCAAGTGATAGACTACTTCAATCAAGTATCAACGAAATTACCCTACTTGCATGCATCTTAATCATCGAAATTACTACAAATCAGAATTATATTCAGCTGATTGAACCGTACAATAATCTGATAAAGCAACGCAGCGGAAGTGCCTCCATTATCGGGTTTACCAAACATCGTTAACCACGGACCACGTGACCGTGGGTGGGCAGATAAACAAAATCTAAACTGTTTCATAAATAAATAATAAGATGGAAAATCAGCCTGTCATTGTTTCATCATTATCAAATCACAGACGTAATCATTCATTTTGTAATAACTTTTTCAACTCTGGAAGGTATTTAGGTAGAATTGTTCGATCTCTAAATGAAGGGTCCACGGAAAGAACATGTCTAGTCAATTCAAATTACAGAAGGAAAAACTACAACTACTACTTTTGGTAACTGTGTTTACCACCTATCAAAGTTTTATTGATTTTTGATTTTGTTTTGATGATACTGCTGCCCATCAATAAGGTATATTGAAATGTGCACATTTGTACAAATTGCCTTAGCATATATAAACTTTAGGTGCTCGTATATATTCTTATTATTATAACCGAGAAGGCCAGCTTTCATTCAAATAACAGTAATCAATCACGAGTTTCGAGAAAGTTCTCTGAAAACTTTTACTCGTATAGTTCGAAACTGCCTGGGGCGGTGTCCGCGTCGGAGATTTGCTTCCGATTGTGAACCTTATTTTATTGTAATAAGGCAAAAACGTATACATGTTTTTGACGTGCACTTTTCCGGATTAGCACCACTCGGTTGTAATTACAAAATATACAGTACGCTACCATCATTCGGGCTTTTGTCAAAACGGGCTTTTGTATTGAATTATGACTATCAATGCAATATGTTTACTTACTGCTTAGTTATCAAACAATCTGAGTGGCTGCAATCTGTCATTTTCAAGACATAGTTAATGACTAATTTTGAAGTAAATTCCTGAGAACTCGATTTTTATTAGGAAATGATTATTTTTATTGAATAACACGTACTTGTAATTTGGTTAAACAATGACATCTTATAGCTCGGTTTTAATAAAAGCCCGCATGATGATAACATATTGCATAGACATTTGGTTTTTGGGTAAGAATGTCGAACTGCTTCCGTAGTCGAGGTAGGTAGCTTGAAATATGTTGAAGACACTGCTGATTTAAAATAGAATTACTATTGGTAAAGTTTGCCGTTGTGTGTTTCACTAGCACATCGAGGGCTTCATGCTAAAGAATCAAATGAGAACAGGTGCTCAATAACACAATCTAGGTAGGCATGTTACTTCTATTCTAAACGAATACATAATTTTCAGTACAGATGGTCCATTTCTTGTCAAGTCGAAACTTCGGAAGCCCATCTGTACCTACTGAAAAACGTTGTACCTACGATACACGTGCAAAAAGGAAATTCGTAACTTCTGATACTTCTGATACTTTTCACTAAAAATGTATGAGGACTCAAGGTTTAAGATTTTAAGTTCGTAATAAAACCAAGATTATGTGCTAAAAGTGTGTGAGGAATAATGCAAGTTTTTTAGATTTGTTGACTTTTTATCCTACTGACGATTGGTGTAGCGATTTTTTTGGGATTGTCTTCAAGTTGGTAGAATTGACAAATTAATTATGAGAACGAATACGCACGATTCGCCAAAATGGCAGCCACCTGTCCGTTCAGGCCGTTGTGTGAGTCATACAATTAGTCATAAAATGAGTGCACGATGAAGTTTCAGGGTGATTGATCATGTTCTGTGTATATTTATCACAAATATTTGTTGGCGTATATACGTATCTATATACCTATGTATCTATAGATCCAAGCCAAGCGACGATATAATTATATAATAGATAGAGACAAAGGAAAGGTACTTATTTTAAATTCATAGACAACCACGAAGAAGGAACACATATTTGATATAAATAAATATACAAATAATGCCCTCGCCGGGAACTCCAGCTTTGTAGGCAGGGTTACTACCAACAGGCTACGGAGGCTGATACCGGTGGCAAGGAGGGATAACCCAAAAAAAGATATCGCATCATCAGCCTATCTCATTCCACTGCTCAACGTAGGCCTCTCCTATAAGTATAGATGCATTAGGAGGTAAATGCCCGTAATCGCCACGCTGGGCAAGCTGATTAGCGATCGCAGTAATTTGTCCACTATGATGACGCTACTGCCCATGAACAATCTTCTATCAAAGATTAGTAAGTGACACTTCAATCCCTTAGTCAGCTCTAACGACACCCACGGGATCATCAATCTTCTATCAAAGATTAGTAAGAGACACTTCGATCCCATAGTCGACTCTTACGACACCCACGGGATCATCAATATTCTATCAAAGATTAGTAAGTGACACTTCAATCCCTTAGTCGGCTCTAACGACACCCGCGGAAGAATTATGGTGATGACAAAATGTGTTCTTACTGCCGTCACCACACGGTAGTAGAAGGGGCCGTAGGGGGGATAAATGATGTAAAAAATCCAAAAATCAAGCGTAACCATTAACATCGCCGGCCGGCCACCAGTGACTAAGCTGGCAACTCGCCAGTGTCTCGACCTATTTACTGTCTTCCTACTAGGATGGCGACTGTCACACAAATTAGGTTATTGTGAATATCTTGCCTTGAATCATTTAGCAATAGTTTTTTAAAATCCCGGCGAGGGCATTGTTTGTGTATTTATTTATCACAAATATTTGTTCCTTGGTCATCGCTGTATACTCGTATGTATTTAAGTATCTATGTGTGTCTATCTATTATATATATCGTCACCTGGTACCCACATCACAAGCCTTAATCGTGCTTACCGTGGGACTAGGTCGATTTGTGTAAGATGTCCCAATATATTTTATTTATTTCTACTGGCCCATTGGGATCAAAATGCACAATGAAATGTAATTCATTCACAAACTAAATGTACTCTTTTTCACATCGTCGCTCCACCATGGTAGTTATAATATTATCCCCATATTCATAAACGTCTCTTACTTAGCAACCCGATAAACATCGTTTGTCCCATTCGTTCTTATAGACATTTAATAATACCGAAAGAGACAAAGAGTACCTACTTAATAGCTGGATAAGTTAACAGACGTTTATGAATAAGGAAGTAAGACTATAATTGAAATAAAATATTGTTTTACTCTTTCAGTAAATGCTCAGCATAAATTGTCAATAAATATTGTCAGTGCTGACAAATTATTATTACTAGGTAATGCACAAAGTTCGCTAGAAAAATAATGAGTTCCTATTCCTATACGATTTTCTTACCTCTGCCATTGAAATTATATACACACACTGACACACAGCCTTTAAATATACATACACTCGCACACGAATATTGAACGTCCAGTACCTATTGCAATAGGTATAAAATTAAATTCGACATCCTCCTGCTTTTGTATTTTTTAGTCGGTTAAAGTTGGTGTTTCTATAATGTCATTTCTATAAAATGTTTGCACCCAATCACTGCAGGGAGGGATTGAAGTATCACTGACCATACAAGATTTGATGATGGGCAGCAGCGTCATCATAGTGGACACATTACTGCGATCGCCAATCCGCTTACGCAGCGTGGCAATTATGGACATTTTCCTCCTATTTCGTCTATACGAATAGTTAATAGGAGATGCCTACGTCCAGCAGTGGACTATCATAGGCTAATGATGATTCACTGCAGGGGGGCTAACACGATCTGTGAATGCGATTCAGTTTAACCTAATCTGAGTCGCGATGTGTCAGTTCCATAAAATAACTGTCAAAAACTTACAAGCCAAACCTAATCTGAATCGCATTTAAGAGATTATGGTAGCCTCTCCTGGTAATAAAATCCAGGTGGCTTAAGATCCCGTTTTATCCATTTATCGTGCTACGCGTCCCTTTCGCACTTGCTTATTTGTCAGAACGTGACGCCAATGATGACAAACGATAAGACGCGGGAGAATAGCACCATTAAGCCCACAGTTTATAGTTCGGGAAATATTATTTGACCGACTGTTATCTCACTTATGATCTTTTGTTTTTCGTTAACGCTTAATAAACAATCAGCAGTCGAGCACTTTTCTATTGTTAATGACGCAAAACAAAAGGTCATATTTTAAAGACAAACGGGTCTTAATCGCGTAAACTTACGTTTAATTATCCTGACGACCACGGGTGTAACGTGGTCGTCAGGATATAATTAAACGTAAGTTTACGCGATTAAGACCCGTTTGTCTTTAAAATATGAGTGATAATCGTGAAAGTTTAAATCAATAAACAAAAGGTCGTAAGTAAGATAAGAGTCTGTCAAATAATATTTCCCGAACTATACATACGAGTATAATGGCGATGCGTACTAGTACCTAGCGCCCGCGCGCCATATACGTGCATATGCGCGCACGCCGCCCGCCCTCCGCGCGTTTGGCTCACGTTTCGGCACAGACCAACGTGACCGCAGAGTGTACAGACTGAATATTAATGCTTATTACAGATTGTAACAGATTAGAGATAAGATTATCTCGCCTACTTACACATTATTAACATTAATATTGTACCTACTGTTGTAATTGGCCCGAGCTCTGGCTGTAAATAAGCCATTAATGGCTTTAGCAGTTAAGTTACATGAAACTCTGCGTTAAATAAAATGTTTTTTGGAACTTTAATAAATAAAATAAAAAATAATAACCATAATTACGACTAAATATAAATGAGAATGCGAACTCTACTCACTGCGCACGTTTATCCCACGTGACTACCGTTAGTTGTACCAATACTTTTCAAGTATTGGTTACGTTAGGTTTTACTCGATACGTAAAGCATTTTATCGCGCTCGCACTTGCCAACCTAACCGTTACTTGTCAACTCATGGTACGGCTTCTGTAGATATTATTATAATCAATGGCGAGTTCTTTGGCAACTACCCGTAATTTGACTTATTGATGAGACGTTTTATTCCATTATTTCAAGAATGTACGCACTTTTCTTTAAGCTTCGAAGTCCAGTTTGACCTATGACATGTTATGTTTTGGAGTGATGCTCGGCCAGAATCGAACGGGCTGTAGAGCATCTGATGTGGTAACTTAGGTACCCCATTTCCCGTTGTTTGAGCTGTAGATTAATGTCCCAGCTGTGTTCCCTTCTAATCTCCTTGTCTTCTTGCAAAACCATAGGACATCCTTGAGGGCGACGTCCCTGGCCTATTACCGTATTCCTATCATCGGTAATATCAACATCCTCGAATTAGTTTTTTCCACCTTCCTAAGTTATCTGGTTCTCCTTTGATCTCTGTTGCCGAGCATCATTTTAACTTGCTTGCAAGCGGTTTCCTCCTTCCACTCTCTCCGCTTCCATGCCTTTCAGTTTACTCATTACTCTTTTGGTGACATCAGCTGACATGGGCAAAGCCGGTTCCGCTCCTACGAATTCCTTCTCGGCTTCCTCCCTTTTAGTTCATCTGTTTTTTCGTTATTTGTTACTCTTGAGTCCTAGAATCCGTCATAAAGGCTAAAAAATAATTCTACTACATTAAGATCGACCAGGGTTCCTAATTCAAACACAAGATTGACGAACGTAGGAGGTTAAAAATGCACTTATTTAACATAAAAATAAAGTATTTAAATGAAATAAAACTATGAAAACGGATAAACTCGCCTATATTAACTAATTTTAACTTCATTCCGACGTTTCGAACACTTTACAAGGTTCGTGGTCTGAATCTACTTCCATTTACATAAGAAAGACAAGTACAAAAACTACCCACAAAGAAAAAAAAAATACTAAAAATGAATGAAGTTAAAATTAGTTAATATACGCGAGTTTATCTGTTTTCATAGTTTTATTTCATGTGTAATCCTCGCGTTATCCGAAGAAAATATTAAAGTATTTAAAGTTTGTTCAAAGTATTATATTCGTAAATGAGAGTAGAAAAACCTACACGAACAAAATACTTACACTTTAGGACAAATGCTGTAACTAAACCCTATAATGAACTGTACATTCTGCACTGAATTCTGTAATCTTTGCCCACGCGCGTGTTTGTTTACTCGGCCCGTCGTCCGCGATGCATTTGTTTTTTCTCAACGCATGCTGCCGTACGTATGTACTCATTCGGTGCTGCTTTCTTGCTCACTTCTAGAGCATAATTGAACTGCTGATAAATAAAATCAATATCATGTTTATTCAATTTATGCACGCAACATTGCACTTACGAATGTCAACATTATGAATAAAAATTAACGCCCTTATTCATAAACGTGTCCTAAGTTAGCAAACCGCTAAGTATTCTTTGTCCTTTTCGATTTTACAGACATTATTGTTAAGACCGAAAGAGACAAACAACATTTATCCGCTTGCAAAGTAAGGAGACATTTATGAATAAGGAGTGTATAGAAAATTACAAATGCAAAATTTAGTTGGATTAGTCATAATTGTTTTCTTATAAGCATTAATAATCCCTCCTAATGCAATGGTTTACGATAGTAAATAATTAAGTCCAAAATTAAAGCATATTTTCAATGAGCTAAATTTTTAGTAATCGAAAAAACATTAAACAAAATTTTACTATTATGAAGTTTGACATATATTTTTACCATATTGCCCCAAGTTCCCCTAGTTGGCAGTTTTCAGAAATAACCATATATTTTCCGTGTGTACGTGTCTCACCACATCCTTGAGCCGCCATCGCCATGTCGTCGCCGCGACCGATATTTCACGACTGTACGACATTTAGCTGCATATTAATTTTCTTTCGCTTTTACCAACGTCTTCTTTCGACAGACGCTGGGGTGTCCATGGATTCAGAAATTAGGGGAATGTCCATGTGAGTCCATGATTCAATTGGTTATGAACAATCAGGTGGTTCATACATCAACACAAGTGGTTTTTTTTAATGTCGCGTCGTACCTAGATATTTAAATTTAAAAAGCTTTTCTTGCAGCTGAGGTTAACCAGAATTAAGCATTTTATTCTACCACTTCGTTGGCGTGATTCTGATTACTAATGTATACCAGTACCAAGTTGCGAATTTCTAGTACTAACGGCTACTATGCTACGCTGCGGATAAACAGGCAGATGGACATAGTGAAACTATAAGGGCTTACTACTGAACCCTAAAAAATGGACTGTAATAATCTTTATGATGTATAATGGTCATTCGTGGTTGACAGCAGGAGCAGTTTGTATTGACTGTACTGGCTAAAATACGTAAGTCTGTCATTTAAATTGCAGGTACTAAATAGGCAAGTATAAGTGTATAATTTAAAGTGTATGAATAAAAACACCTTAATATCATTAATCAACAAAAAAAACATGCTTTAATCGGTTTCTCCAATATCCCATCATCAGACCCCGACTTAGTGCTAACGAGATCATCATGGGATTATACTCGATCGAACAAAAAAAATTAAAATCTTTCCCCGATTCTCGGAGATATCGAGTAACATACAAGAAAAAACCATCCGAATTGAGAACCTCCTTTTTTGAAGTAGGTTAAAAAGAACTTAAACCATCCAAATTGAGAACCTCCTTTTTTGAAGTAGGTTAAAAAAGAACTTTTCTCTTCGTGAACCGAAATCATAGGAACTCTAGCGCTCCGCCTACTAGAGCACTCTTGGCAGAGGAAACATAAATATTTTCGATACACCAATAGGTGTGTCAGATGATTAACTTACTATATTGTGGTAATAAATTGAAATTATTGTGGGCAGTCATTTGGCTGAAACTGAATTTAAAAGTCCGAGTCCAAAAAGTAATCGTCATCGGCCAATAGTCTAGGTACTGAAAAGACCCTACGGAAACAAACGACTGGCCGTCATACTAGAACTAGTACCTATGTACTTACGAGTAAGTATGTCGAGTCCATATTATTATCGTGTTGCATTTTTATCATTGATATATCCATAAAGTATTGTTTCTACAGGTTACAAGCTAACATGTTGTTTTACATTATTAGGCTGCGTTTCCACCAGAGAAATGACACCTATTAATGACTCGAGCGAAGTGTCATTTGTATGGAAACATCCTCGCACATCTCTGGTGGAAATGCAGCCTTAAAATAAGTGGAAAATGGGTAAAAACTGTCGAGTGTCTGGCGTCCATTGAGAAAGTCATTTCAATAATCGAAAAATAGCTGCTCCCAAAAACAAGCGAGGTGATATCGTGAGTGTTGTAGTGATGTTCAAGTTTCAAGTGACAATAAGGAAAATCGTAGTGGTTGTGACACTGCGAAATAAGCGACTTAGAAGGAGGGTAGATCGCTACAGTGTGTGGGTAGACCACAACTAAAACTCGCAGTTCGTCAGTTACCCCATGCAGAATACTACACTTTTTCTAGAACTTGATATTTTTATTTTCACTAATTAAAAAAAAAAATTAAAATATATTTATTTACCGAAAAAACAAGAACACAAAAATAACATTTCAGTGAACCCCACACTAGGCATTGCCTGTATCGTGGGGATCAAAACCATAACAGATTACAAAGTCAGTGCGGTTTCAGATTTAGTAAGTAATACTTATGAAGATATAAGAGACGATGCATGCTTACATTGCTTATTAAAACTAAGTAAATAGATTTACATAGTGAAAATAGATGAATATTTGGAGTTGTATGGATGGATGCGTGTGTATGTGTTGGTATATGTGTGTGTGTTATTACCTATTACTCATTTTAAATTATTATATGTTATTTGAATAAACGATTGGGTTTACTTTTATAAAACCTGTCACTACTAAAAAAAAATAACAACTGCATAAGTGCCGAAATATTGGGTTCTCAATCATTTCAATTAACATGGTAAATATTCCGTTTTAAACCATACTAATATTGTTTCTACAGACATCAGTAGGTAATTTCACCACTTCGTCCGTCTCCCGCATGTTTGAATTCTTCTGAAAGTCTAGTTGGGTAAGTGAAACATAAGTTTCACTTTCCTCGCGCAGAATTCTTGCAAAGTTGATAAGGTCTAACTAATGTTTATATTTCAGTAATTTTATTCACGTAGAGTCTCTCTCGAAGTGCAAAGAAAAAAACATTAATTAATTGCGTTACGTCTACTAGTACATTTTCATAACTTCATATAACAAATCCACAGGCACAGGTTAGGTTAGGTTAGATAGATATAACCTAAGCAACGTGACCTAGAAATGTGTAAAATGTTAGCACGCGACACGGAAGCTCTTGGCAATGTTTTTCAGCACACATGTTTATTATCTTTCATCTAGTTAATGAACAGATGGGGGCAGGTTTGTGAGTGCTGAACAAACTAGAGTGGGGGATAGAATTAGCGAATGCTAGTTTGGTCTAAATGCACCTTAATCAACTGGATGTACCAAAATATTTGGTTAGCAAAACCACAGGTCAATGGAAAATCCCTTGGTAGAAATATACGATGTATGGTGCCAAATCAAAAACTTGTGTACCACCTAATTTATGAAATTCAGAAAAGGTATAGGTACATATTTCAGTTCATTTGCAAATTTCAATAGTAATTTCTATAATACGCTGACGCAAATTGTTTCAAATCACCAATACCACTTTCTCAACATAGTATCCAATAAATTGAAATCTGGTACAATCAACCATATTTCATGAACAACAAAGTAGGAATTTCAAATCAACACCAAAAGAGATACGAGTTTGAGAAATAAACTATTCGAAATCTTGTTTATCTGAGACGCAGCAAGATTTTGGCTAGACATCCATCGAGGTCATCGCCACAGAGTATCTTCGTACACTCGATCATAAATATGTATTCAATATTTTACCCTATTACAGTAACATACAATTCACGAAGCAGTCTACGATACATTTTTACCTGTCAAGTTTCACCTTGAGGATAGGGAATACAGATTTGTTGATTGCGTTCTAATCTTTATCTCATCCTAGGAGTTATAAGGTTATTTCTCAAATAGTTTAGAGGTATCGAGACTATGCCCAAAAAAAGTTATGCATGTGCAGGCATTCAAATATTTTGCTATTGTTTTGTTTTTTATGTGGAAAATAGGTATGCATATTAAGTACCTAGTAAGTATTCCTACGGACTTTTACAGGAGATTAGTGGAACTTGCTATTTAATGCACGTTGCTGAACGTTCAAGAAGGATTTCACTGTGATTATGTTATGTTAAAATATTGATGAAAAATCAAGTAGCAATTTTTGTTTGTATGTATTTTTTTCTAAGATATACTTATGTAATTCAAGTTGAACATCATGTGTTCAAGGCTTACGCAAGTTCACGATTGGTTGACATCGTCGTAACTGGAGTGATTTTATCAGAGAGAAACAAAAGAAAGGAAATGATTTATTCGAAACGAAAAATAAATGTTTGTTTTTGTTATTTGAAATTTTCTTTAAGCTTTCCAAGACCCTATTACAAATTTTATACAATATCCGAAAACGTTCATCTGTGTTAGTAATTAGACATAAAATTAAAACAAGGCGGAAATGCTCTTTATGCAACTGATTTCAGACAACTATTAAGAGGTATAAATATTTATCGGTAAGACATACTTATTATAAATTACTAATGAGATAACCATTGATAATTGTGACAAACATGTCACCCCAAAAACTACTTAAACCATAATAAAACGAATATTTGTGAAGCCATTATCGAAGCGGACAATTTAATTCTTCTCGCACCTGTGCCAAATGATTAACTATAATGTCGTCGACTGTATCAGTGTGCACGCATCTTTAAACAATCATATCTGAAAGATCCTAACTTTGTTGAATTACGCTAACCATGTTAGCCCTTACTGCTTGGATAATAAAGTTGAAATTAGGTTTGTTTGTTTTGGATATAACCTATTTTAATATGAGGACACAAAATGGCGAGTACCCTGGCGTGGTTCCAGCTCTGCAATAACGGCGAATTACTTACGAAGTTCGCTTGTTGTTAGGTTTAATTAGCCATAAATAATTTGAGAAATTTTTATTCGATTCGATTAGTCATACTCGTAGTTATGTAGGGAAGACTCATTTCTCCTATTCCTCAGACGCCAACGTGTCATATTTGTTCGCCCTATATTCATAGCATCAGGCCAAGATGCATGCAATCGTATACGATAAGCGATTAGTAATAAATTTATGAGAATGACAGATTCGTACGAAAAGTCACGTGACACGTATCATATACGATTGCAGAATGACATCTTAATTCGGCTTGCAGGGACGGTAGACCAGTCTGTAGATGCAAGTAAAAAACTAGGAGGTTTTTGATAATGTCGTGCCGTTGAAATATGAGAGAATACCTATACTTATAGTATTGATATAAATACGTGACGTTTAATTATTAGACAGCAAAAATGATAGCAGTTTAACACTTAATAATAGCGCGATAACAAGTTATAGTTAGGTACTATAGGTAATTAACCATATTGCAGATTGCTTTTCCGATCGTATTTTCGCTTAGACTTTCGAACAGAAACGCTTTATTTGCATTAAATTTATATCAATACAAATAAAAATAAATATCTAGTATAATATGAATGCTATAAAATGCAATAGTTGATCTCTTTCCTAGTTTCTTAATCTTCCGTATTTTACTACATGCGTGAGTTTGTATTTCTGCATTGACAGTACACTGTACATACCTACCTATTAGTTCAAACTTTTAATGATATTTTAGTGTTGATATGCATACCTGGGATAACTCGGGGCATTTAAACGAAAGTGATGTAGCAAAATATTTTATCGACTAAAAATATATCGATGTTATTGTAAATGACAACATCAAAATGTTATTCGACATAAATAAATATTAGTTACTTACTCTTCAATTAAAATAAAAAATAAGTTTAAACGGGTAGTTACGCGTTTATTTTAAATTAGTTTTCAAAATATACAATTAATATTAAAATATCAATATTTAAATTGTCATTTTGATTAAAATGACATCTGCATACAAGAGGCCCGATATCAGATATGACATCGAACCTCTGTACTGTAATGGATAATGTTCAATAAGCACATATTTTATTATAATTATATCGACATCTTTTTAATCGATATCAAATCCCTATAACTTGCCCCCAGTTATCCCAGGTATGTTGATATGTCTCACGATAAAATATCGCATATTCACATCGATTACACAGATACACATGTAAAAGGAAATGATCCCCCAGCGATCGTTTCTCCAGCGATTCGGCAATAAAGCGTAGAAGATCGCCTGTTGCTCCTGGCGCCGAGCCAACGCTACTGCGGTTAGGTTTTCATAACAATATCGAGTGTTTGAAAATCGCCGTCGTAAATTGCGGTCGAACATTGTTTGTGATGTAAGATTGAGGGACTATATAAGTTAGGCCATGTATAATTAAGGGAAGAAAATGTCGCGTATGTGTTAGTGAGTGCAGCAGCAGCTACGAGATTCCGGACTGTCTGTCTTAAAAACTAGAAGGTCTAATCTAGAAACTTCTTTACGTTAATCGATTTAAAATGGATGCATGGAATACGATAAATCTAGGATAAAATAATGGGATAAATAGCAATAGCAATATTATGGTTATGAATAGTTCAGAGCTAATCTTAGAATAATAATATTATCATTTATCATGTCAGCTTTGCCGTGTGGTGACGGCAGTAAGAATACATTTGTCACCACCCCAACTCTTCCTGCGGGTGTCGTCAGAGTCGACTAAGGGATTAAAGTGTCACTGACCATTCTACAAGATTGATGACGGGCAGCAGCGTCATCATAGTGGACACATTACTGCGATCGCCAATCCGCTTGCCCAGCGTGGCGATTATGGGCATTTACCTCCTAATGCGTCTATACGCATAGTTAATAGGAGAGGCCTACGTCCAGCAGTGGACTAACATAGGCTGATGATGTATGTATGTCAGCTATATACGTGGTCTGCCTGCGACCACGGGTGTAACGTCATGCCCGAAACGTCAGGATATAATTAAACGTAAGTTTACGCGATTAAGACCCGTTGGTCTTTAAAATATAAATAATGTAGCTGATGACTGTTACTTATATTATAATTTTAATTATCAAAATTATTAAATCATCCAAGTACCTGGCTGTTTAATCCGAGACATATCCTTTTGATTTCCGTAACAGTGTATTTCGTGACCGAAGAACTGGCGACTTTCTTGCACAACGTGGCATACGGCAAGGAAATGCCGCCATCAACCTGCCACAAGAACATTATAAATGTCCCTGAGATAAAATTATCACTTTCCTTTTCCCCAGGCATATAAAAGTAAAGGACAGCGAACATTATCGGAATTATCTTACAATATCATATGTTATTTGGTAAGATTTAATTGTTGATTTATATAGTAAGTATAGTACTCAACAGAAAATAGGGCCATCCCTTAACTGCTACTTAATTTAACTTATTAAGCACATCTAAATAAGTGAATTTCAATATTTTATTTTTTTACGCCATTAAAGAATGAATTCACTAAAAGTTTGCATGAGCAATTATTCTGGAATGGATTCTTTCAATAGCGCGTGCACTTTTGTAGCCAATAGGACGTCTTCGGTAGTCAAAACTAAAACTACATAAAACATGGTTATTAATAATAAATAAATGTCATCATCCCCCATAATGAGAATCTCGTGAAGGCCGAGAAGGATAAGTCCAGTAAGTACCTACTTAGACTTGGCCCACGAGATAACCGCCATGTGGGATGTTGACCCGACGATCATAGTCCCGATAGGTAATCGTTACAGTGAACGGTTTAATAGCGAAGAGTCTCGACCAACATCTTAAGAGAATCTCGCTAGATGGCTGGATCAAGGGTCGGATGCAGAAGGCGGTAATCCTGGACACGGCGTGGATAGTCCGTCGGTTCCTCTCTCTGCGGCCTTAACCACCGGCAGCTTGGGCCTGGTCCGTTGCCGGCGGCACCCTAGGTTAGGTTTTTTATAATGTGTTTATATGTTTTGTATTGTTTTTTTATGTTTTAATTTATTTTACTTTTATAGACATTTTTATTAAAATAACTAACATATGATGAGAAATAAATAAATGAAATAAATTATACATAATTATGTACAAATATTAGAATCGTATGCGTAGAACCGAGAATTTGATTAGCTGTCATTCAATATTTGAATATAATATCTTACAAGAAAACACTTACGTATCTTACTAATTAGCTCTTGATTTCTCATTCACATGAGTAATCTAACTAATTACGGTTGATTAATATTCTCTCACTGTGTAATTAGTATTCCGAAATTATTCCTTTCTTCCATAATAATGCAAATGCAAAAGTGTGTGTGTATGTTGCTACTTTACGCTTTATTCGCTGAGGGTTTACTTTAAACGGTGAAGTTCCGGTATCTGTATCTGTCACTGTAATGAAGGTATAATTATATTGACAAGAGTCCAGTGCCCAAAATTTTAAATTTTCGATGTTTGCAGTAGGCAATGTAAATGACACATGTAGAAATATAGTTTGAGGCATATACGGAAGAACAGAAGATTAACTAGATAGTATTAATACGAAAATTATTCTCCTGAATTGATGATAGAATAATGGGGATGAGGAGTAGATTCAAGTTGTATAAATGAAATAGGTACATGTTGTATGGCAAATAAATGAAATGAAATCAATTTTGATTATATTGTGTCGACTATAGATATGAAATAGTTTATATTAGAAAGGTAGGTTGTAAAGTACATACATATATTAAATACTGCTGTATTTACAGCCGCTAAATTCCAAAAGTAACTATACGATGTATGCTAGTCTAAAGAACTGTATTACCTCAGTACTAGACACAATTCAGTCGCCAACAAACTGTCATGAATGAGTCCATGAATCTATCTACCATCTATATGGGCTTAACCTATTTTCAGGTAGAATGTTATTTGTTTACATCTTATTCAAATACTGCTCCACTGACGAAAACTGACGGTTAGTATCATTTATTTCCTTTTCAAGCACCAATCTGCACAATAATTGCTCAGCGGTTTTAATTCTTTGGGGGCTGTCACGAGCTATTAACGCGATTCAATTTAGGACCTAATTCAGTTCCATAGAGTAACTGTCAAAACTAACAGGCCGAACCTAAACTGAATCGCATTTAAGAAATTATAGTAGAAATTATACTCCCGGTTTTCTCAAGTCTATTGGAAATAAAATCAAATATGATTGGCCTGAACATGTTCATAGAAAGTCTCAAGACTACTTCAGATCAAGGAGATACAGACGTAAGAGGATCGCTCTGCGATATCGGGAAATAATATCGCTTAGGAACACAGAAAAAGGCCATAGTAACCGAGTTAACAATTGAAAAAAAAATGTTTCTCCGATCGTTGCGCGCGCGCCTCTGACGCATATCAAAGATGCGCGACGCCCGTTTTTTTTCCAATGCGCGCTCCCGATTTGGCTGCGCGCCAGAGACGCCGCCTGGCACCCAGCCAACCCACCAAATCACCCCCTCTTTGGGCCAAGCGGGAGAGATTTCGCAACGGCTTGAAAACGATAGTCGAAACGCTACATAGCAGTGATATCTTTTTAAAGAATTGTTTAAAATAATAAGCACCTGTGACGAGTGTTAATAAAGATATTGGTACAATAAAGATATTGGTTAATCAAGAGTATAGTATGTATTCGTTGTTGTTGTTGTTGTTGTATTCTGGCCATTTTTCCGCAACTCGACATCAAACGTGCCTATTTTGCGTAGTCCCAACGCTAGCCCAGTATTTGTTGGGGACTTCACATACACCTTGAATTTTTTTGCAGATGTATGCAGGTTTCCTCACGATGTTTTCCTTCACCGTAAATCACTTGGGAATATCAAATAATATTTCGTACATAAGTTTTTTGAATAACTCATTGGTACGAGCCAGGGATCGAACTCACGACGCTGCGTAGCAGCCGAGCCGTGCGTTTTACCGCTAGGCCACAAGCGCTTATCAAGAATATTGTAATTTGCATCAATTAAATATGGCTGCTTATTAAGTTTTTTATAATCTTTATATTTTGGGTCCTCGTACTAAAACAGTTGAACCCAAAACAATATTTCTCCTAATTACGAGTACGAGTATATACTCGAAATAGAAATAGTCGAGTATATTCGAAACGAATGTATGTAAATAAATGGGTCAATTACGTTTTCTTTGTTATTTTTCTGTCAAGTCACCCAGGAAACAAAAGTGGCACAATTTGTTACAAGAAATTATCCAGCAGTTCCTGCATGCTCTACTATCATGATTAGTGAATGACCCACAATTAAAGGCTACGTACCTAACTGTAAAAAAACAATATTTTGTGACTTTTAAAGCTATTAAACTGTGATTTTAAGGGTGACCCAGGAAAACGTAACCATGGAAACGCATGGCAAAAAAACGTGATTGTCCTAAATAATACCTATCCAAAATCAAGAGGATTTTTTCAGTAAACTTCACACAAATACGAATGAAAACAATGAAAATCCGGACCCATATTCAATGAATACTTATTCCAAAAATGCAAGCTGGTGCATAACAATGAGGAATCCGAAAAGTCACCAAATAATGGGAACAGGGACATAATGATAATTTTCATTGTTTACTATGACACGAGTAAATCATTTCCTTACTTCTCGCCGTCTTATCAACGACGATATAGGGACTAAAAAGTTGCCCATCATAATACAAGAAAAAAACACAGGTGGAATATTGTACTATTATTTTACTGTTCGCCTAATTAGTTAGCTACAATCGCTGTCGAAAAAGTGATGCGACTGACACCCCGCTAACCCCAGCGAAGCTTACACGATCAACGAACTAAGGACATAGTTGAAACGCATTCCTAGCTTATTGGCGCAGACGTTACGATTGAGATCAACTGTACTATCGACCAACTTCAATTATCATAACCGATTTTATTACTAACCAATCGAATTGCATCAACCAACCGATTTTCACTGCAATTCGTATGCGCATAAGGCTTTATTTTGGGCGAGAGATCTGATACATTTGGTGGCCGGCTAAGCGATTTTGGGCTTTAATGTTGTGAAAGAGCTACCTGTTGCGTTTGGAGAGTTTTCAAGTATGTCTGTTAACAAGTGGGTATCAGCTATCACTTGTAGGATTGCAATTTTAATACACAGTTCAAAATAAAAACAGCAAATTGTTCCATTTGCATATAAAGTCCATTCATCCTTAGTTGTCAACAGCTTTCTAACCTAAAAGGACACGTTTTCTATTGGAAACTGCTGTTTCCTTGATAAAAAATTAGGCAATTAGTAATCACTACGGACGGACTGCACAAATACGGACTCAGGTATTTTGGTAAAGGCTAATAATGGCAGTTTACAACAAAAAACGTGTACTTTTTGGTTAGAAATTTGTTTACTAGATAAGACAGCTAAGAATGAAGGGACTTTACTTAGTAAAAAAGTGACTTGTT
>JALPQI010003921.1:0-82738 GCA_025490895.1 Thaumatotibia leucotreta
AGAAAAGTGCAGGTACTACATACGGTCCGTTCCGTCTGCCTAGTCTTTTTCTTGAATATCATTAGATACTTATAACAAAAAGTGTGAAGTCTAAAGGGAGACGTATCATCATATATTACTGCACATTGTCAAAAAATGCCCACTGCTATATTCACACGGTGTCGTTGTTTATTAGAAAGGTTAAGATAAATTCTTTACACTCGCGGCTTTGAAAACGAATTCCTACATCAACAGGGACCCTAAACATGTGGATAAGTTTATCGCACGTCACGCTCGTAAATTTGTTTAAAATGAAATATAAATGTTGCGTAGAAAACATATTACAAATTATCAATTATTCTCGCCTTCATGTACAATGCAATATTACACATTGATTACTCCATTGTATGTTATACAATATTCGTAAGTGATATTAGTATTCTAGTTAGTATAATGGAATCAATCGGTTACGCTCTAAACCAGATTTTGATAAATCCTCACGTATATTATATACGTAGGTACTTACGACAGTTGCATTTAGGTATTGCTTCATAGTCCTCATCATCTTGAATTTTTTTGAATAATTCTTCTTCAGCCATCACCTAGTAAATGTTTAATGATCTAAATTAATCTGGTGATAATTAATTGCTTCTTCTAAATCATTATTACTTCATAGTACGTACGTTTTGAATAGAATAAAAAGGCTGCCTTAATATTTTTTTTTTGTAATAAATATAACACAAATCGACCTAGTCCCTTAAAATTACAGTAAGATAATGAATCAATTTGACTAAAAAACTAAATTTAAAAATGTAGGTACTTACGGAGATTGCTGCAGCACAGATACATAAGAAAGTTACATTCCACATCAACATTTTGACAAAATCTGTAATTTATTTGTAGCTGCAAAAACTTCAGTTTCACCCAGTATTCGCTCTATTCCAAATTCTGAAATGTAGCTCCCGCCTTTAACACTGAACTCGAATAAACTTAATCTAGTAATAACGCAAAGTGTTTTTACAACTTGGTACGTCTTTTGAAAGCCTATGCTTTGAACACCAAAATTTGACTCAAAATGTAAAGGGATTATTTGACGAAGTTCATCGAAACACGCGCGCGCATCCCGGACTGAGGCTAAGTCCTTCGTCTGCGCTATAGGTCGAGGGCATTGCTCCCTGCACTTACTATGCAAGAACCTTTCCTAAGCAGGTCAAGCCAGTAAGATGCTTAGCGACTAGATCTGCAAGGCTCTAAAATAAATAGGCGCCAATAAAAACTACTAGCCCTTTATGTCCAAACCTCAGCTGCTTATCTCAGATGCAATTTTGTCTGAAGTACCTACCATGTAATGTAGCTTATGATTTCAGTTAAGAACAACATACCTACTCATATTTTTTGAACAGATTGCAGCTTCTTCAAACTCTTCTGTCTTCAAATACAACAAAATTTATAATACCTTATTGTCAAAGCAAAATGGGTAAAATATATTTCGTAAGATATTTATATTTATAAGTACCTACGTAATATACGGTATCAGTTATATTATGTGGAAGTAATAAAATTATACACAACGTTTTGTCAAAATCAATGGGAATATTTTGCGAAATTTAAATAGGTATTTAAATTTAATCAGTAATAATCATTTATCCTCTGCGTTTTAAGTACCTAATTACAAAGCAAACGTATAGCTTATTCACTTACGCGAATACTTCAGTATAGCTCCATTACCAAGACAGCCTCTATATTTCATATTTATAGCAGAGCTCTACTATCAATGTTACTTCAGGCCTAAATAGATAAGTACCACATTATTTGAATAATTGAATAAACGCTTAAACTATTTATTATCAACATTTAAACACAACACATTCAAATTAAGGAATTATTATTGTATTACCAAGTAAAAATTATATTGTATTAACTAAATGCAACTATATTTATTCCAGCGTTCCAAATTGGAGACCTACTGGTCCCTGCAGTAGCATGCGTCGTCTGTATTGTCCCTAATCCAGTCCAGGTATTTGGTGACCCTCGTATAGACGCCCGGGTATCCCAGTCTCGCACAGCCGTAGCCCCAGGAAACAATGCCTGAAGACAAAAACTTTCTCAGTTCCTGGACTTGATATCGTTATGGTGCTGGTGGAGCCAATATATAAAACGCTAAAGCTCAGTAGCGTGTCGTAGTTTTCTCTCTTGCTGTCACGCTTTTCTTATTAATTAGTGCGACAAGGACAGTTGCGATACGTTCGCGACTGAATTTAGCAAACGGCATTTTACGCTAGTAATAAGTTGACATTCGATTATGAATGATACTACTAATGATAAGGTGTGAAATCGAATTGGAGATCAAAAATGTAAACAAATGGGATACCACCACAAAAAAATAATCACAAGAGGGGGGTAATCTAAA
Organism: Thaumatotibia leucotreta; assembly: GCA_025490895.1. NCBI lineage: Eukaryota > Metazoa > Arthropoda > Insecta > Lepidoptera > Tortricidae > Thaumatotibia > Thaumatotibia leucotreta. The sequence goes on from JALPQI010003921.1 coordinate 2,390, forward strand.
ATCATTCAAATACTTATAAAAAATGCGTATTTACCGTCACTGACGGTACGTAGAATTTTTAAATATTTTACAAATTATTAATACAAAACATTAAGCGAAATATATAATTTTTCAAATGATATATTTCGCTACTTTTAATAAAATGTAAGGTGTTTAATTTATACTACTGGCAATGATAAGAAATCTTAAACATTTGGTTCGCAGTTATAACAATAACTAGTTTATTCGTAATTTAATACGATAACTACACTAAGAACCATTTAAGAGGGTTCGCATTTATAACTATGTACTTCAAAAATGAAAACAAGAGGGTGCACCAAATAACTGTTTTATGAATTCATAAAAACTCCTAAAATTTAGCATTACATAGTACATTAATATAGATTTTAGTATTTTTACCTACAGATCAATCATTTTCATATTTTAATCGAAATGGATTCGATCGTAACTAAGATGAAGACTGGAATTCGTTCCCCGATTACCCTAAAGATTAAAGTAACACGTTATTCGTTTTCAAACATTGATGATTATGTTCATTATTTACATCATTCTAGCAAATTTTCTAGGTTTTATTTTTGTAATCAAGAACCGTGGACACTCAGACGTATGTTTTATTGTCATATCCAAAAATATGTTAGCGATAGTGATACTTTGTGTATTGAACATACTTTGACTTTCGCGTATCTACATCTACACATAAAACATTGTCTTAGGTTTAGTACCTAAGACAATGTATGTGTGTAAGGATAGTTGTAAGTGAAGTGTTAAATAAAATAAAATAAAAAACCAATCTCAAAATGCGAACGTTAATTTACAAAGGTGTTAAAAACGACATTCGATGTAAAACGTTTTATACCCCTGGTATGTCACTTTAGCATTGACTTTATAATGTCATGTCATTGTCATAGAGTGTTTACATTTTTGATCTCGAATTCCATTTCAGAGCTTAGCTGTTGATTCATTATTTTGACCATTTAAAGTTTATATGATAAACTTACCTATAAGCTCATAGAAATGATCAGAATTTTCGGTAATAAGAGGTCCTCCGCTGTCGCCCTGCAAAAAAGTTAAATCAAGTTACTAGGTATATTTAAACTAAATAATATTAATGCAGTGAAAACAACGACATATTTATCCCAAATATTCAAATTTCAAATATTCGGTTAAACTAAAAGAGCATTCGCTGTACTGTCTATTATGTTTCAATACTTAGGTACGGCCTGTTTCAGAATAAATAATATATATCCATGTATGGGCATGTGAAAGAAAACGAAGTTATATCATCTATCAGTGGTATCTGACACATCATTATAATTATTTTATTCGGGAATGGTGAAACAGGCCCTTAATATACGTAACTAATTGTAGGTATATCGAATGTCAACATTATTTTTAAATTAGTACGTAGGTATGTAATGATTATAGGTTACTAAAATTACGTAATTTCAAAACACAATTATAAAATGCTTTAATTTATTTTCGTTACAATATCATACCATTTTTAAAATTATACTCTGTTAGGTTAGGCATTTAAAAAAAGGTAAACAAACTTCCAGTATCTTTTTATTGAAAACTACGAGTATAAACATATTCCACTGCTGGACTTAACCCTTCGGGTGGCAAGACCGTTACGTCAAAAAGCAGTCAGGTGGCGGCGCCATTTTGCGCGAAAATAGTCAAGTGCCAGGGGGTCCGACGGGTGGTCAACGAGAAATTGGTGGAAAATTTAACGATTATTGTGTGTTATTGTATGAAGCTTATATAAAAAACGCACAGCGTTATAATAAGTATGAAAAAGGCTATTAATTCTGTTAACAAACATATATTTTTGGTAAAAGTGTAATTTGCTAGTCCTCGTTGAACGTAGGCCGAGCAAACATTTTCCCGATTTTTGTGTAGAAGACACTAGTAATGTAAAATATGGCATTGATTTGAGAAATAAAATAGGTTTATTTGTAGCAATATACATGTACAAACAAGAAAAGAAAGTAAAATGATACCCTTGCATAAAGCTTTTACACATTACAAGCACGTAAATGTTACGTCGAAAATTATTTTCGTACAACATCAGTCAAACACAGAGTAAACTTTAAAAATTTGTTTTGTAATCATATATTATATTGATTATTAGTTTCAAATTTTGTATTTATTTTGCATAATGCCTCATGGAAAATGTGTTCACTTCGGCGTCTGAAGGAAAACTAATGTTTTAGTAAATAAAATTTGTCGAATAATACGACACTCAAAAACTTAGGTAGAAAGATGACTCGTAGATTGTTTCAAAATAAGTATATATATGTTCAACATATTGTTTGTTACATTTAATAATATCCAAAAAATGTATAAATACGATACCTTAGCATTAAAACTTTTAATACTAAATCGCTTCAAAATACACAAAAATTGTCAAAATGATTACATTTCACCAGGACTATATTAGTGTGGATACGACTTCTGATTTGTTCTATGACTACTTAGATTCAAACAAATCTATGATGAGCTCTCCATGTACATTATTTAATAGAAATAATATTTCAAAGTCAATATATTTTCTTCGGTTACCGCTAGGATTACACATGAAATAAAACTATGAAAATCGGATAAACTCGCGTATATTAACTAACTTTAACTTCATTCCGACGTTTCGAAAACTTTACCTACAGCGTTCGTGGTCTGCGGATGACATCGGTTTGAAATTAAAGTTAGTTAATATACGTGAGTTTATCCGTTTTTCAAAACTGTTTCGGGTGGGGACCGTCTTTATATTTTGGGAGACTTCAATGCCCGAGTGGGTCGGGATCATTCCACGTGGCCTGGATGTATTGGTTACCATGGGATTGGCAATATAAACGAAAATGGCCAACGCTTACTAGAGTTTTGCACTGATTGCCAACTATGCGTAACTAATACATATTTTAAAGGCAATCAGTCCCGAAAAGTCTCCTGGAAACACCCGCGATCTGGCCATTGGCATCAGCTCAGGATCTCCGCGACTTCCTTCACACACGCACGTTTCATAGCGCTGACTGCGATACCGACCACTCCTTGGTAGCAGCAAAAGTAGCCATCACTCAAAAGAGGATACATTCGTCCAAAACGCCGGGTAGGAGAAAGTTGAACCTTTCTAATACTAGGGACGGCGAAAAATGCCGTATGTTTGAGTGTTTGGTGAAAACTGAGCTGGATACCTGGAACGCAAATACACCTATAAGCGTGGAGTGGGAAGGTGTTAAAAAACTGCTGACTGTTAGCGCCACTGAGGTTTTTGGTTTTGCTGAGACCAAGTCCCAGGACTGATTCTCGGCTAATATCAAACATTTGCAGCCTCTACTAAATGCCAAGCGTGAAGCCACCCTCAAGCACCGCATGAATCCCAGTTTGGTCACGAAGAATTTGCTTCAAAGTTCTAAATCTGCACTTCAGCGTAGTGTAAGGTACTTCACCAACTTGTACTGGTCTGAACTTGGTTACACCATGCAATGGTGTGCCGACCCTCATGAGTGGTGTATATGAAGGCATAAAACGGGTACTCGGACCCCAAGTCAAGAAGACAGCCCTTCTCCAAGACGCGAGCGGTGCTATCATTTTAGATAGTAATAGGCAACTTGACCGTTGGGTCGAGCATTACAAAGGTCTCTACTCGAGGCCAGTCGACATACATCCGGAGGCTATACGTAGTATGCCCAAACTGGATGTTTTGACCGAGTTAGACGATCTACCGTCTGTAGATGAGTTTGCTAAGGCTGTCAGTAGGCTTAAGCTTGGTAAGAGCCCCGGCGGTGATGGCATCCAAGCCGAATTACTAAAACTCGAGTGCGTGAGGCCTATAGTGTACAATCTGCTGTGCAAATGCTGGGAAGCGGGAGATGTGCCTCAGGATATGCGTGACGCAAATATCATTACGCTATACAAGGGCAAAGGCGATCGCGGCGAATGCAACAATTACCGTGGCATCTCCCTTTTGAGCATTGTTGGCAAGCTTTTTGGGCAAGTCATTCTATCAAGACTCCAAAAGCTTGCAGAGCGCATTTACCCTGAGGCACAGTGTGGCTTTCGCTCCGAGCGTTCCACAGTAGACATGATTTTCACACTTCGCCAAATACAGGAGAAGTGTCGTGAGCAGAAGACCCCCTTGTTTGTGGCTTTCGTTGATCTTAATAAGGCATTCGACACTGTCAGCAGGGAGGGTTTGTACACAGCACTCGAGAGCATTGGGTGTCCACCTAAGCTTCTGCGACTTGTGGAATCTTTTCATGAAAGTATGAATGGCACAGTGGTGTTTAACGGTGAGTCATCTGACCCGTTCGTTGTTTCTAGGGGAGTGCGACAGGGCTGCGTCTTGGCTCCTACCCTGTTTGGGATTTACTTTTCGCTTATTTTACGAACCGCTTTTGGCGAAAACAAACAGGGCATCCATCTGCACACGAGGGACGACGGAAAGATGTTTAACATCTCCCTTCTCAAGTCGAAAAAGAACCGTGTGGATCTTTTCGTTGACAGCCTTCTTTATGCTGACGATGCAGCCTTTGTTGCTCACTCTGAACGCGACCTTCAGTTAATGGTAAGTCAATTCTCGCAGGCATGCTCCCTTTTTGCCATGACCATAAACACGAGGAAAACCGTTGTGCTAGCACAAGGAACCTCCATAGTCCCAGTCATTATACTCGATGGCGCGCTGTTAGAGGTAGTTGACAGATTTTGCTACCTAGGTAGCTACCCTAGGGTCGACCGTAACGAACAACCTCTCGCTCGATGCGGAGGTCGACATTCGTATCGGTAAAGCGGCGATCATGTTCGGGAAGCTTAGTACAAGAGTATGGCAAAACAAGCACCTAACATCAAAGACGAAGATGTTGGTCTTTCAGGCTTCTATTTTAAGCATACTCTTGTACGGAGTTGAAACGTGGACGACATATGCAAAAGTAGAACGCAGGTTAAACACCTTTTACATGCGGTGCCTTCGTAAGATCTTGGGTATATCATGGCAAGACCGGGTGACAAACGAGAGGGTCCTTGAAATTGCACAGCTGCCTAGCTTAGCCGCGTTTCTTAAGCAGAGACGTCTGCGTTGGTTAGGGCATGTGCACAGGATGGAACCCTCTCGACTGCCTCGTAGTGTTCTTCTTGGTGCTGTTGCGAATGCAAAGCGTTGCGTAGGAAGGCCATTGCTTCGCTTTAAAGACTGCGCAAAGAGGGACATGATTGCCTTTCATATTGACTACCGGCACTGGGAGAAGGTCGCAGAACAACGAACAGAGTGGCGCAAGTGTATTGTGGAGGGTCGCAAAATTTGTGATGAGACATGGTTTGCTGCACTCGCTGATAAGCGACAGAAGCGACGCCAAGGTGCTTCGGCGCCCATTTCCGCAAACTTTCCTTGTCAGTTCTGCGGTAGACTATGTCGGTCTCGCATCGGTCTATTGAGTCATCAGAAAAGGTGCTTCTCGAATATTACACCATAAATCGTCTGCCATAGACGCTAAGGCCATGATGAGCTGGGTTAACTATTTGGTAACTTAAATATATAATCATTTATTTAAAAACTCGATCATATTTCATTAAAAAATGTCGTCGTTGATATACCGGGACCCATGTTTCAAGGTCGCGACCGTGGCCATTTTGTTTCATTTCAAATGAAGATAGAATAGTATGGATAAGACTTCGGTTTTTGGATTTAATACTTATTTTGGTTAATTGGGTTGGCTAAATACTTTTACATGTACAGACAATGACTTTTCCGCACTAGTGCGGAAATTAATTACATTAGTATTTTTCTTATAATGCGTTGTAGAATGGTATAATGTTAGTGTCGAAATGTAGGTCATCTTCACTACTCGTGTCGGTTTCAGGCACTCGTTCAGACACTATTATTATAAATGACTATTTTTCACGTGTATGTTTATTTGCTCTGCTGTGGTTATAAATTTAAGATGTGCAGGAGCGAGAGGAAGAGTCTCAGATGTACATGGTGGTCGAGGATGTAACAGGTCCAACATTCCCTTTTGGTAATAAAAGGCGGCATTTTCAAATTTTGTAAGGGCAGACCACTCTCAGCACCTACATTTGTGAGTGAGTTTAGTGAAACGTCCCACTTTGTCGTTTGCCATAAAGCCGCTTTGTCAGTTTATTCATATGAAGATACAAAGAACCCTCGTCTTTATGGTAAGCGACAAAGTGGGACGTTTTACTAAAAACTAACACATTTTATTAAATTTGGGGCCCTTTTCTACTTCCAAGAATTGTTGGACAGAGTATATTGTCGTCCCTAAGTCCTACAACACAAGCCTTAGGTAATTTACCTTACCATGGGACTAGGTCGTTTTGTATAAGATTTTCCAATGACATTTATTTATGAAATAAAACTATGAAAATCGGATAAACTCGCGTATATTAACTAACTTTAACTTCATTCCGACGTTTCGAAAACTTTACCTACAGCGTTCGTGGTCTGCGGATGACATCGGTTTGAAATTAAAGTTAGTTAATATACGTGAGTTTATCCGTTGTGAACAAAAACAAAGACTGACAGGTGGATGTTGTAAGATTAACGGATTGAAAAACAAAGTGCTTTGTGACTTTATTCGTTTTCTAATTAGAAACTATACACACATTAAGTGCGAACTGTGAATTGGTGGACTTTAAAGTGCTAAAAAAAGTGAAAAAAACGAGATACAAATTATCGAAACCAAAAAACGCGAAGTCATAGTACGAACACAGCGACATCTAGTAAAAACTTGGAACTCTTGTGTGTGTCTTTACCTGTCTCAGCACAAGCACATCACATACCAAAAAAACTTCTACCCTGATCTACTTGCGAACGCCATCTATCGGATAATCTTAAAACCATTAAGTCGGCTAGCAGGGATAGAAAAGTGAGCGTGAAGAACCATTGATCCCGGCTATTGAACACCTAAACGATCGCCTCTGCATCTGCCCACATATCCGATAGAGGGCACTAATCTCAATATGGAAGAAATCAAAGAAATACTTAAAAACATGCAGGAAGAAATGAGGCAGCAAAAAACAAACATGCAGGAAATGAAGGAAGATATTAAAAAAACTATTAACAACAACATAAATGAGAAATTTGGACATTTAGAAATTAAGTACGAGCAACTAGAACAAAAATTCGAAAAGCAAAAAACGGCTATAGATTATATAGAACGATACAACAGGCGAAAAAACTTGATATTATTTGGAGTGGAAGAGACAGAAAACAGCTACCACAGCCTGGAAAAAAGAGTTGTGGATATAATTAGGGACACATTACAAATATGTTGCGCTGACAACAGCATCGAGTACGTTAAAAGGCTGGGGAAAAAAGGGGAAAAAATCAGGCCCATTGTCGTTACATTCATTACTATGGGCTTAAAAATAAAAATACTACAAAACAAGAAAAAATTCGAAAACACGCCATATTATGTAAAAGAAGATTATCCTTCAGAGGTACTAACAAAACGCAAAGAACTTCAAATACAGGCACAAAAAGAAAGAGAACAGGGTCGAAAAGCTTTCATTAGATACGACAAACTTATCATTCTATCAACACAGCCAGGTACATCTCAAGAAAACTTTAATAAAAAAAGGAACCTATCAGTATCCCCGGAATCAGCAACGAAATCATCGGATGGCAGCAACCAGACCAGAAAACAACCTAATAAAATATACAAAACAAATAATATGGATAAATACATCATGAAAGCTCCATCACCCACATGCCCAGAAGAAAAGTCTCAAGTTCGACCCGCTACTCGCAATCTACAAAAATAGCAATTAACACGCCCCTCTCTGCACCCCCCACCACGGCTTGTCACCGCGGGGGAAAATGACTGCAACCCTCCAATACAACAAACCCTATACATTGGTACATATAATGTAAGATCACTCCAGAAGCCGCAACAAATGGAACTACTAAAATACTCCATTGTTAATATAAAACACGACATAATCGGGCTATCAGAGGTTAGAAGAAGCGGAAGCGAAATTATCGAGGATGAAAAATATATATTCTGCTACACTGGTAAGCACAAGGGACAACATGGAGTAGGATTTTTAATAAAAAAGAAATTAAAACAGAATATTGAAAACTATACTGGAATATCGGAAAGAGTCTGCCTGTTAAATCTCAAATTTGGAAAACATTTACTATCTATAATACAAGTCTACGCACCAACATCAGAGGCAACAGACGAAGAGGTAAATACGTTTTACGACCAGATAGAGCAAGCAAGAAAACATGCAAAAGGAATAGAAATAATTATGGGAGACTTCAACGCGAAGATAGGACAAAGAAAAACAGGAGAACACCATGTCATGGGACACGCATGTTATGGTACCAGAAACGAAAGAGGAAGCCGTCTAGTACAGTATGCTATGGAAATCAACTTCAATATCATGAACACAATATTTAATAAAAATATAAAAAACTTATGGACTTGGCTTACACCAGACCAGAAACATAAAAATCAAATAGACTACATCTTAAGCAATAATAGATAGTCCATTATATTACGGCAACGTATGTATGGGAAAAGTTCACATTCGGATACCAGCACCAAATTTTAGTATGTTGTTAAATATGTCATTCTGTATCCAAAACTGTCGGGAGACACTCTCTCAAAGGTCAAGGTCACCAGTAATGACGTCCTCAAAATGGCTGCTGCCTAATTTTGAAAAGCGCTTATTTGTTCCTCAACCGCCCAACAAACACCATTGTGTGTAGTATCAATTGAAAGATTATTAAATATGCTCTAACTTTGTCTTGTTGTGTTATAGCGGACATCTAAAAATAAAAAAAATATCGTGGAAAGAATAAAAATATTTTTTTACTCTTTTCGTACAATGTACATTTCATCAGGAAACAAGCGGTATTAGAAAAAAATATTGTACTACATAAATGTAGCTAAACTATTATCCTAAAATAAACAGTTTAAATCATCGAAATCGGTCGAAACTAAACAAAGTTATGTCATTTTCTATATTCCGCGGCAAACGCCATACACCCGCCATTCGCCCGCCCGCCAGTTCGAAAATGTTAATTGCACCCAAACTATGCAATTGATTTACACTGATAAGATATGAACTAAAAGCCAATTAATTATACAAATACTAGTTGTTTTAAAAATACTGTTGTTATTAAAATAAAATACATAATTTAAGAAAAAAACAAATTAAAAGACATAGGTACTTAGAGTAAGGTAGGAAAAAGGTAACAAATTGATAATAATAACTTCTAACTATCAACGAAAGAATATTATGTATATATATATTTCAAGGATTTATTCTGAACAGTAAATTCTGGAGTAAGTTCCTTCCCATACACAAAGAAGAGTGCAATTTAAAACGTTTTTTACGCATACGCCAACATGGACAAGGCAAGTTCTTTCTTCTTTTTTCCAGCTCCAATCGCAGGGATCAATTTTCTTGTGGATAAGGCAAGGCACTTCGTCCATATCTTCGTTTGTTTGTAGCATGGTTCGCTTTAGATGTTGAGTCAGTTTCAGTGCATCTTTTGTTGGTGAGATGCTTTCAATACTCAATACTCAATCATTTATTGCTTCCACACAGTTTACAAGGTATTATGTGAACATAAAGTGTTTACCGCTATTTAGTTAGCTTTATTTTTAATGAAAACATTCCGTCTTGCTATAATTAATTGTTATATCATTTGTAGTCTCTCTGGACATTCGTCATCCAAGTGGTGGACGGTCTTCCTCTTTCCCTCTTTCCAGTAGCCATGGACAGATAGTTTATCACGACATGACTGTCCGGTCGGCGAAGGACGTGACCGTACCATCTTAGCTTATTTTTACAATCTTGAAACTAACCCTTACATTACATAAGTGGCGAACGCAGTCATTGAGCGTGTCTCCGCCTATCTATCGTAGCATACGATGTATGTGATAGAGTATTGAGTAAACTGAAAGAAATAGAAGCGGAGAGAGAGTGGAAAGAGGGAACCACTTCCAGGCAAGCTAAAATGACGTGAGGAGAACCCGATACTTTACGAAGTTGGAAAAAATTGACTTGACGATGTTGATCAGATGTTGATCCATGGACGTGTCGACGTCCATGAGTTCTTCCCTGGGGTCGCCCAGGGATATTCTACGGTTCTGCAAAAATACAAGGAGGCTAGAAGAAAATAATGTGGTAACGCAGTCGTGACATTAACCTACGGCTCCAGCAACGGGAAAAGGATGAATGAGCACACCAGATACTCGACAGCCCACTCGATTCCGGCCGAAACATAACATAACATGCGATGAAAAGCAATCAGAGACATATCAGCAATGAACAGATCGCATAAGAAATTAATCAAACTTACAGGCAAAGTCTCTTCAAACAAGCTAACGATCTTATCATAGTGTATCGCGAGCATGTAAATCCTTTTCAGGGCAAGCAACTCTAAACATCAAAGTTTCCGTCCCTCTAAAAAACCCTCGCCCTCATGTATGGTAGTTATTTGTTTCAGCGGCGGCTGTGTGTAAAATAATATTCTGGCATAGGCTGGTTCGCGTGAAGACGAGAGCATAGTCACGGAGGAAGAAGTGAGGACTTTACCTTTATATGTACAGATTACAGTTGTCATTCCAACGGAATATTCATTATTAGTTGAAACAATTCTGCTGTTACGAACTGATGTAAGCTGCTTGCCCTGGAAAACGATTTCCGTGATCAGTATCGTGCTTTATATTGTTAGCTTGTGTGAACAAACTTTGCCTGTAGATAAGTTTGATTATTTTTTTATGCGATCCGTCCATTGCTGAAATATCTGGGATTGCTTCTAATCGCATACTTCGTTTGCTACGATGGGCAGGAGGAGTCGCGCTCACGGCCAGAGTTCACAACAAGCATGTAAAGAGGAGTTTCAAGGTTGTAAAAATAAGCTAAGATGGTAAGGTCACGTCCTTCGCCGACCGGTCATGTCGTGATAAACTATCTGTCCATAGCTACTGGAAAGAGGAAGGCCGTCCACCACTTGGATGACGAATGTCCAGAGATACTACAAATTATATAACAATTAATTATAGCCAGACGGAATGATTTAATATGAATATAAAGCTATCGAAAGCATCTCACCTTGATTTATGATCTCACCAACTAAAGATGCACTGAAACTGAATCAACATCTGAAGCGGACCATTCTACAAACAAACGAAGATATGGACGAAGTGCCTTGCCTTATCCACAAGAAAATTGATCCCTGCTATTGTAGCTGGAAAAAAGAAGAGAAAGTATTTGTCTATATTCCAGTTCCATTGTGGAAAACGATTCCTGATGCAAGTGCTAGTTGCAAAGAACTTGTGCCTTGTCCAGGTCCACGTTGGCGTATGCGTAAAAAACGTTTTAAATTACACTCTTCTTTGTGTATGTGAAGGAACTTGCTCCAGAATTTACTGTTCAGAATAAAACCTTGAAATATATTATACATAATATTCTTTTATTGATAGTTAGGAGTTATTATTATTCATTTGATACCTTTTTTCTACCTTACTTTTTTTAATTTGTTTTTTTTTCTTAAATTATGTATTTTATTTTAATAACAACAGTATTTTTAAAACAACTAGTATTTGTATAATTAATTGGCTTTTAGTTCATATCTTATCAGTATAAATCATTTGCATAGTTTGGGTGCAATTTACATTTTCGAACTGGCGGGCGGGCGAATGGCGGGTGTATGGCGTTTGCCGCGGAATATAGAAAATTACATAACTTTGTATATTTTCAACCGATTTCGATGATTTAAACTGTACATTTTAGGATAATAGTTTAGCTACATTTTTGTAGTACAACATTTTTTTCTAATACCGCTTGTTTCCTGATGAAATGTATGTTGTACGAAAAGAGTAAAAAAACTTTTATTCTTTCAACGATATTTTTTTTATTTCTAGATGTACGTTATAACATGAAAAGACAAAGTTAGAGCATATTTAATGACCTTTCGATTGATACTACACACAATGGTATACGTTGGGCGGTTGAGGAACAAATAAGCGCTTTTTGAAATTAGGCACTAGGCATTTTGATGACGTCATTACTGGTGACCTTGACCTTTGAGAGAGTGTCTCCCGGCAGTTTTGGATACAGAATGACATATTTAACACCATACTAAAATTTGGTGCTGGTATCCGGATGTGAACTTTTTTTCCGTAATATAATGGACTAAGACGGATATTCAGCAATATAGAAGTATTAAATAACAAAAGCTTTTTGAGCGATCATAGATTTGTGAGAGCTACAATACAGCTATCTGAACAAAAGAAATGTAGAGCTACGTTTAGCAAGTCACAGGCAAGTTTAACAAATTGTGAACAAAATAGAACTGATTTCCTCGCCGCCCTAAAAAGTAAGTTAGACCAAATATGTTGGGAACATAATGATGACATAGAGTCTTTTTACAAAAAAATAGAGTCGTCATTACAAGAAAGCCTAAATATACTTACTGGAAGGAAAAACAACAAAGAAATAATATCTGAAGAAACTAAGAAACTACTAGATAAGCGGTCTATGCTTCAAAACAAACCATCAAAAAGTAAAGAAGAAAGAAAAGAACTATCCACACTCTACAAAACGACAAACAAAATGTTAAAAAAAGAATATGACAATTATAGACAGCGAATATTAGAACAAAATCTTGACAATACCGGAAGCCAAAAGAGAGCTTACAAATACTTAAATTCCGAGAAAAAATGGATACCCGCATTGAGGACCTCAAAAGCTACAAAAAAGCTCCTAACCCGAAAAGATCTCGTTGAAATTGCCACAGATTTTTATAAACGGCTCTACAGTGACGATGACTCTACAAACTCGCTCTCTACATGTCAAGAAATCCAAGCAAGCAAAAACATGAATCCAGACATCATACCATTCGGCGCGAAAGAAATACAGAACGGGATAAAACGTCTAAAAAATGAGAAAAGCCCAGGGCCAGATAATATACCGAATGAAGCTTTAAAAATTGGAAGCTCTATACTGATTGGACCTCTTATTACTTTGTTTAATAAAATTCTCGACACGCAAAAAATACCTAAGCACTGGGCACAATCAAGGATCATCCTGCTCTATAAGAAAGGCGATCCAGCAGATGTAAACAACTACAGGCCAATCAGCTTACTGCCTACAATGTATAAGCTTTTTGCAATGTGCCTCGAGAAGAGACTAGAACCTATTATAGAGCAAAACCAATCGAGCGAACAAGCGGGTTTCAGAACGGGATACTCTACAACTGACCATATCCATACGCTAGAGCAGGTGGTAGAGAAATATCAAGAGTTCAATAATCCGCTCTATCTTGCATATATTGACTACGCGAAAGCGTTCGACTCGATAACGCACAACAGCATATGGCAAGCACTGGAAAGCCAAGGGATCTCGAATACGTACCTAAATATTATAAAAGACATCTACAGCAAAAGCACGAGCCGGATAAAATTGGACAGAACAGGACCCACTATAAACATACGAAGAGGCGTAAAACAGGGAGACCCACTCTCTCCCAAGATTTTTATAGCGGTGCTCCAAAATATAATGAAGGACTTAAATTGGGCAAAAAAGGGACTCTACATAAATGGAAACTACCTATCAAATCTTAGATTTGCAGATGACATAGTGCTGTTTTCTAAGTCACCAGCCCAGCTAGAAGAAATGATAGAGGATATGTAGAGTAAGTGAAAAAGTCGGTCTTCACCTAAATACTACAAAAACAAAGGTCTCTACAAATACAGCACAAGTACCGATTCTCGCAAAACAAGCACCACTTGAATATGTAGATAACTATATATACCTGGGAAAACAGATATCATTTAACCCCTCCAGACACATAGAAGAAATAGAAAGAAGAATAAACATTACATGGAAAAAATTTTGGGGATATAAAGAAATATTAAAATCTAAACTACCACTAAAATTAAAGAAAAAAGTGATGGATTCCTGCATATTGCCCAGTTTAACATACGGGTCGCAGACATGGACTTTTGACAAAAAAATAAAGCAGAAAATTCAAGTATGTCAACGTTCGATGGAAAGGAGCATTCTAAATATAAAATTACAGGACCGTGAAAAATGTACAGATATACGAAATAAAACAAAAATTATAGATGCTCTACACCACTCTCTACATTTGAAATGGAACTGGGCCGGTCATGTGGCACGTGCACCAGATGACAGATGGGCGAAGAGAGTTACCACGTGGACAGGCCCAACCAACTATCGAAACAAAGGGCGCCCCAGAGAGCGATGGGTGAACGACATAGAGAAAGTTGCTGGAAAGAATTGGAAGAGAACAGCACAAGACCGTAAAACATGGAGACTATTGGAGGAGGCCTATACCCAGAAAGGGGCCTTAGCTTAACCATATATTTATTTATACTTTAATATATTATAAGTGTATCATTATAGTTAAGGAAATAAAGGCTTATTATTATTATTATTATTATTCGAGAAGCACCTTTTCTGATGACTCAATAGACCGATGCGAGACCGACATAGTCTACCGCAGAACTGATAAGGAAAGTTTGCGGAAATGGGCGCCGAAGCACCTTGGCGTCGCTTCTGTCGCTTATCAGCGAGTGCAGCAAACCATGTCTCATCACAAATTTTGCGACCCTCCACAATACACTTGCGCCACTCTGTTCGTTGTTCTGCGACCTTCTCCCAGTGCCCGTAGTCAATATGAAAGGCAATCATGTCCCTCTTTGCGCAGTCTTTAAAACGAAGCAATGGCCTTCCTACGCAACGCTTTGCATTCGCAACAGCACCAAGAAGAACACTACGAGGCAGTCGAGAGGGTTCCATCCTGTGTACATGCCCTAACCAACGCAGACGTCTCTGCTTAAGAAACGCGGTTAAGCTAGGCAGCTGTGCAATTTCAAGGACCCTCTCGTTTGTCACCCGGTTTTGCCATGATATACCCAAGATCTTACGAAGGCACCGCATGTAAAAGGTGTTTAACCTGCGTTCTACTTTTGCATACGTCGTCCACGTTCCAACTCCGTACAAGAGTATGCTTAAAATAGAAGCCTGAAAGACCAACATCTTCGTCTTTGATGTTAGGTGCTTGTTTTGTCATACTCTTGTACTAAGCTTCCCGAACATGGTCGCCGCTTTACCGATTAGACGTGTGCGCCGCGCCGGCGTCGCGCCGCCGCCGACCTTTTTCGCCACGCCGCCGCCGCCGACTAATGGTCGGCGTGAAATCGGCGTGGCCTTGACTGAATAACAGACTTATTTCTTATGAGTTCTACTAAATACTAAGCTTCGTATTTGCTTTATGTATTTACATAATGCTCTTATACAGTAAATAAAATATCAGCCTATCGAGTGTCATCACTCATCACACGTACATACTTAGGCTCCACGATATCCAGCCTCCGGAACAAGCCCGTTTCGGTTTTTGCACAAGCAACGTCAGGTTATACAGAAGACCGAGAGGTATAACTTGCCCCTCTGGTTAACGTTCGTGGCCTATGAAGCATTTGAATCGATCGAGACGTTGTAAATAAGGGGTTACCCCCTTTTTCATAAACAGATACGATACACTATTTCCAGCGGTACCATGTAGACTTTTCCTCCTTGTGCCGATACCACAATGCCGGATGTCGTGATTATCAAGTCATCAATTTCTCTTTTACGATCTTCCGCCAACGGCCCGGATCTTTGGCAGCGTGGACCGCTTCAGCAACCTGAATGTTGAGTGCGGTGCGGATCCGGTCTGTTCAGTGCATGGGGCTCAGTCTTTTCCTTTTAAACTTTTTCTTGAGACAATAAGTTTTTGCAGGTCTTTCAAGTTTGTGGGCTATGTGTCCAAAGAACAAGTAACCAAGAAACAGTAGAACAAGTAAGCCAAGTAGACTACCGGTACTTATATTGTAGCGTCCAGTTCGTCTCCCAGACCGTATTCGAAACCCATATCATTGCAGTATGTCAAAACTGTTTTTGGTTGCTTTGGGAGATGTCTTCAAGATTTTGGTCTGGAAAGGGCTTTGTCATCAACATCAATAGTGAGTATATCAGTTATACCACCCACGTTCGGTTCGGCGACTATAAAGTAATTATGGCTGAAACCTTGGAGAACTTGAGCACTATACTCTGATGCCTGTACAGCCCCTGAATGCGTTGGGCTTAAGATACAACGAATGTCAACGAAGACTATATGAAATATCTAGAATTTGTAATACAAACTCCAGTCAAGATCTAAGCTCAAAGACGACGAATATCTGTACCGGAGACAGACAGCTAGTCGAGTTGGGTGGATCTAACTTTGAGAAAAAGGTCAATAGTAAAGTAGTGCCGGACAGCACAATATATTCTCATTCAATATCCCGCAGTATATTTCAAAACAAAATTCTTCGACCAAGTGTTACTTACGGCTCTAAAACGTGGTAGATAACTATGGGTTTATTAAAAAGATCACTCAATGAGCTATTTAATTGATGGAAAGAGGAGCTCTCTACGATATTGACATAGGAATGGTTGAGAGCCGTAGAATAACTGAAAGGACCACCGTAGCTCAAAAAATGTGTGACCTGAATTGGCAGTAGGCTGGATATATTGCTCGCAAAATTACCGTTGGGGCAAGCGATTTCTTAAATGCAAGCATAAACTTGTCGACGCAGCGGAGGAAAGCTCCCAATATGATGGACTGATGACCTGGCAAAGATGGGTGGAATCCATTTGATGTGGGCTGCGCACTATTTATCCTTATGCCATGCTATGATAGGGGATTTGGGGACTTAATTTCCATCGGCACATAATATGAATCATTATTATCATCATAATATAACGAAGATGAATAAAGTTAGTCCAAGCCCAGTTATTGTTGGAAATACATATTATGTTAAGGCTTGTCTACGAAATAAAGTAGATATTGCCATATAATTAATTTTTTTAATGAGACCATATCTTTGCATGGATATTATTAGAAAGAAGAAAGAGCTCTTTGCCTTTCTTCTCGGACGCTGTGTTTGATATTATGGACTTTTATTTAAACTTCTGAATTTTAGCAGTATTTCTTCTTATTTTACCATTTTGGGTCATTTAGTTTCCCAATGGGTCTTAACTAAATTACAATATCGATACTATAATAAACTGTGAATCTCGTGTCTACAATTTCAATTAACTATTTCAAGTCTAACATTGTTGAAATCTGTGCAAAAGATCGCATTTTTTTGGGTTAAAAATGCTTTTGCATATTGGATTGTTAAACATAAAACAGAAGAATCAATTTACGGCCCCATGACTGTTAGAACTACATGGGACTATTGTGTAACAGGGGAGACTGATTTTACGATGGCTACTTTATTTCGTGGACAAGCTTTAGAACATGATGGGAAGAGAAAATTGTTATCTATAGATCAGATGGTGGTTAAGGTGGTCATTAGTGGTTTTTATTGAACATTTATATTGTATTTATCTCAATTATAGCAAAGAATACGATCGAATTCCGCTTTTATATTCACGTGACCTTCACGCCGATTTCACGCCGAAATCACGCCGCCGCCGCCGACTTTTTTGCAAACGCCGCCGCCGACCATTTTGACATCGGCGCACACGTCTATTACCGATACGAATGTCGACCTCCGCATCGAGCGAGAGGTTGTTCGTTACGGTCGACCCTAGGGTAGCTACCTAGGTAGCAAAATCTGTCAACTACCTCTAACAGCGCGCCATCGAGTATAATGACTGGGACTATGGAGGTTCCTTGTGCTAGCACAACGGTTTTCCTCGTGTTTATGGTCATGGCAAAAAGGGAGCATGCCTGCGAGAATTGACTTACCATTAACTGAAGGTCGCGTTCAGAGTGAGCAACAAAGGCTGCATCGTCAGCATAAAGAAGGCTGTCAACGAAAAGATCCACACGGTTCTTTTTCGACTTGAGAAGGGAGATGTTAAACATCTTTCCGTCGTCCCTCGTGTGCAGATGGATGCCCTGTTTGTTTTCGCCAAAAGCGGTTCGTAAAATAAGCGAAAAGTAAATCCCAAACAGGGTAGGAGCCAAGACGCAGCCCTGTCGCACTCCCCTAGAAACAACGAACGGGTCAGATGACTCACCGTTAAACACCACTGTGCACTGTGCCATTCATACTTTCATGAAAAGATTCCACAAGTCGCAGAAGCTTAGGTGGACACCCAATGCTCTCGAGTGCTGTGTACAAACCCTCCCTGCTGACAGTGTCGAATGCCTTATTAAGATCAACGAAAGCCACAAACAAGGGGGTCTTCTGCTCACGACACTTCTCCTGTATTTGGCGAAGTGTGAAAATCATGTCTACTGTGGAACGCTCGGAGCGAAAGCCACACTGTGCCTCAGGGTAAATGCGCTCTGCAAGCTTTTGGAGTCTTGATAGAATGACTTGCCCAAAAAGCTTGCCAACAATGCTCAAAAGGGAGATGCCACGGTAATTGTTGCATTCGCCGCGATCGCCTTTGCCCTTGTATAGCGTAATGATATTTGCGTCACGCATATCCTGAGGCACATCTCCCGCTTCCCAGCATTTGCACAGCAGATTGTACACTATAGGCCTCACGCACTCGAGTTTTAGTAATTCGGCTTGGATGCCATCACCGCCGGGGCTCTTACCAAGCTTAAGCCTACTGACAGCCTTAGCAAACTCATCTACAGACGGTAGATCGTCTAACTCGGTCAAAACATCCAGTTTGGGCATACTACGTATAGCCTCCGGATGTATGTCGACTGGACTCGAGTAGAGACCTTTGTAATGCTCGACCCAACGGTCAAGTTGCCTATTACTATCTAAAATGATAGCACCGCTCGCGTCTTGGAGAAGGGCTGTCTTCTTGACTTGGGGTCCGAGTACCCGTTTTATGCCTTCATATACACCACTCATGAGCCCCCGGTCGGCACACCATTGCATGGTGTAACCAAGTTCAGACCAGTACAAGTTGGTGAAGTACCTTACACTACGCTGAAGTGCAGATTTAGAACTTTGAAGCAAATTCTTCGTGACCAAACTGGGATTCATGCGGTGCTTGAGGGTGGCTTCACGCTTGGCATTTAGTAGAGGCTGCAAATGTTTGATATTAGCCGAGAATCAGTCCTGGGACTTGGTCTCAGCAAAACCAAAAACCTCAGTGGCGCTAACAGTCAGCAGTTTTTTAACACCTTCCCACTCCACGCTTATAGGTGTATTTGCGTTCCAGGTATCCAGCTCAGTTTTCACCAAACACTCAAACATACGGCATTTTTCGCCGTCCCTAGTATTAGAAAGGTTCAACTTTCTCCTACCCGGCGTTTTGGACGAATGTATCCTCTTTTGAGTGATGGCTACTTTTGCTGCTACCAAGGAGTGGTCGGTATCGCAGTCAGCGCTATGAAACGTGCGTGTGTGAAGGAAGTCGCGGAGATCCTGAGCTGATGCCAATGGCCAGATCGCGGGTGTTTCCAGGAGACTTTTCGGGACTGATTGCCTTTAAAATATATATTAGTTACGCATAGTTGGCAATCAGTGCAAAACTCTAGTAAGCGTTGGCCATTTTCGTTTATATTGCCAATCCCATGGTAACCAATACATCCAGGCCACGTGGAATGATCCCGACCCACTCGGGCATTGAAGTCTCCCAAAATATAAAGACGGTCCCCACCCGAAACAGTTTTCAATGTTTCGGTTAGTTGGCTGTAAAATATGTCTTTGGACTCGTCCGATGATGTTAAAGTCGGAGCATACGCAGCAACCAAAGTAACGTATTATCCGCTGCTGGTATTTAGTCTCAAGACCATTATGCGTTCCGAAATGCCGCGCGGGGTCTCAATCGCGCTAAGCAAATCGTTCCGGACCGCAAAACCAACACCGTGTTCGCGAACATCAGCACAGTCCTTCCCCTTCCAAAAGAACTTAAAAGAAGACTCCTGTAATGAGCCTTCGTCAGGTAATCTGGTCTCTTGTAATGCGCAAACTGAAACATTGAGCCTGCACAATTCTGCATCGATCACAGCAGTTTTACGCAGATCTTGTGCGCAACCAGAACCTCCACAGGTGTCCGAGAGGCCTGTCCTCATGGTACGGACATTCCATGTTGCAATGCGCATGGACTGGCGAGGCATATTTGTGAACTGCTTTTTTGTACCAGGTGTTTAAGTTAACGGTACTGGCTGTCTAGCTTGAAGCTAGTATTCCCTACACCTCAAAGGAACAAAACCAGTAACGGGACGGATTGGTACCCTACTGTCCGGGGGCTGCCCAGATTTAAGCGGGCGGTAACCAACCGGTAGATCTACGATGGATCCTCCCACTGTCGGAAGTGACCCCTAGCGTCCGCACTCACGCCCATCTGTGCAGGACTTATAACTGGTGACTGCCACCTCCCGTGTTGTTGCCCATGCAGTGAAGCTGACATGGGTGGAGTGACCTCTCCACGGACATTACACCGCCTGGGACGGAATTAAGGAAATGCAGGGATGCCCAGTACCTACATCACCCTCTCGGCTTTACTGTCTTAACCCACAGGAAAGGCAAGCCAATACGTACGGAGACAGGTCAGCTGCAGGAATATTCCGCCTATTTCAGGTTGAACCCTACTCGCGCCTTACGGAGACTCCATTCCGGGTTTTATTTTGGAGTGACCTTCTCCTAGATGGATTGCAGACCAATGCAGCAAAGAGGTCCATCTCCCTGTAAACGAACATCTTTTCTTTTGTCCGATTTTTAGTGGAGTTAGTCGCCTCGTACGACACCCTTATCCTATGCGAGGGTTGGCGCTATTCTAAAGCCGGCCACCACACGGCGGAACCCCAGCTATTTATATCTAATTTGGGGCTAGTAGTGTTACATATACAT
This sequence comes from Thaumatotibia leucotreta, assembly GCA_025490895.1. Classification (NCBI taxonomy): domain Eukaryota; kingdom Metazoa; phylum Arthropoda; class Insecta; order Lepidoptera; family Tortricidae; genus Thaumatotibia; species Thaumatotibia leucotreta. The sequence goes on from JALPQI010003921.1 coordinate 23,182, forward strand.
TAATAAATGCCCGATTTCTCTGAAACAAACCTGTTTATAACCCAAATCTTTGTAATAAACTATGAAATAAATATGTTAAAATGTAATAAATGGAAGATTAAACGATTGTAAATTGCTTATCACTTAGTTAAGCATATTATATTTAAATCGCATAACATTTTTTATAGAAATAAACGGCTAAAATCATAATTTACCGGGTATCAAATATTTGACGAATGCACTGCTATCAAATGCTTTTAAACTAAGGAATATCTGCTAATATTTATATTAAATACACTTAATTTTAAATATAGACAGATTTTTTATGTCTTCAGTGATATATTTTTAGAAATAACGCAACTTAAATGTGCGCACAAACTTTAAATTTTCGCGCCAAATACGCAATAACGTATCGGCCGGGAGCCGGCCGCTCGGCACTTGGGGATTTTTCAGATCAGCCGGGAGTCGACCGCTCGGCACTCGGGGACTTTTTGAATCGGCCGGGAGTCGACCGCTCAGCACTCCAGTGTATAAGGCTGTCATATCACTTATGCCCATAATCGCCACGCTGGGCAAGAGAGCAATCGCAGTAATGTGTCCATTTGACACTGCTGCCCGTCAACAAAACACTAATAAACTGATAGTTCATGGTACTTCAATCCCTTAGTCGGCTCTTACGACATCAACGGGAAGAGTTGGCGTGGTGACAAATGTAATCTGCCGTCGCCACGCAGCGTTAATTTAACATAGCCGAGTAAAAACTGTATTTTTAATGACTGACGATTAGTTACCTGCAATCAATTTTATGACTTCCATTATTGGTTATTAGCACGCGTGTCAAAAGAAAAATGCATATCAAATTTAGCAAATTACAAGATTAAACACCCTGATAGTATGGTACAAGCATTAGATCTGCACCAAATTGCATGACACATTTGATAAGAGCTCTTTTCACCCGCAGTAGGTGTAGGTTTCTACGTTTACGTTTAGTTATACATACACTTACACTTCACCTAAATATGAGGGAAATCCACCGCCCAAGTTGTGAAATTGTGCAGACACAATTTATTTATACTTTTTCCGATCGTCGCGGGACAATATAATAGCAAATAACCTCTGTTGGAACTGATAATTACCATAGGTATTCCTACGATCTATCAAGTAAAAACCATACCGGGTATTTCGTACAACAGGAGCAATACATTCAACAGTGGAGTGTTCTAAAAAAACTGACTAATAAATACGAGTATGTATTTTCATTTTTTTTACAGGATTCTGAATATATAAAGGCTGGTAAGTTTAAAGAGAAATAGGTACATCTAGTTGCATGTATTGCTCCTGTTATAGAAGACACCTCCTCCTGCTCCTGTTATGTAGTTACTCTACGGTCCAGTCCAGTCATAGGCCCAAACTACACTTAAAACCGCAACTAGAAAAACCTGGTTTCAACGTAGCATCAACTTACAGTACACGCATCTTTATGCGCAGTCTTCGGGAACCCAGCGCAAAGCATTCCCTCCTGGATCTTGGAGGCATTATACTTGGTGTTCTGACAGTCCTGGTTGCTCAGCACGGGTAATTCGGCCTCCAACAGCGTGCATGACCAGTTCTTAGTCTCCCCCGTTGCGCCCCAGCCGGAAACTGTGGCTATTGAGTTTTCGTATGATCTTCCTGAAAGCAAAACAAAAATGGTTTCTTGAAATTTTGTGTTTAGGGGCAGTCGCAGGTTACTTCTGAAGAAAACGTTAAGGGGGGCTACCATGACCTATAGTTTAGTTTCGAAAAGTAAAATAGCAATTCAAAGAACATTAAACAGCACACAAGTTATACTATTAGTTTTCGAGTACCGCGTTAACCGCTATAGTTTCACCGTTTAAAAGTAAATTGTTCGAATAAACTTATTATTATTATAATTATGATAATGAAATAAAATTATAAATATTATAATGATAGAATATTATCGCAATTAATTTAATGTATGTGTGTTTTGTTTATTATTCCATTAAAGTTAGGTACGAATATAATGTACTCAATTACCTAGGTATTTACTGTATAAATTACCTTCATACTTAGGCAAGCATATAGGCCGAACAGCATGGGAGTACTCAACAGGCGAACTGATCTTCAGAAGGGCAATATCATTGCTGAGGTCCGACAGAGAGAAATTATGAGCAATCACTTTGGTGACGAAGCGGGTTATAGGTCTTCTGCTGTTGTCGCAACGGTCGTGCTCGCCAAATGTCACTCGGAACATGAACCACATGAATCTGGAATAAAACATTACCTTATTTTTAAACGACTTCAAAAAAGGAGGAGGTTCTGAATTCGTCCGATATTTTTTTTTGTATGTATGTTAGGTATTCCATATTTCCGAGAATCGTGAACAAACAGCTATTCCTAAAAATTGTCCCATTACCATTTCATGGTCATTTTTTCTTATAAGTAATGTAAATAAGTACCTGTTAGGCCAACTAGGCTGAAAAGCGTCCCTGAATAGTGCCTAATTTTTAATTAATTTATTGCCCGGCCGATGTATACAAGGTGTTAAACCATCCAGTGAAAACCTTGAACGGGGTGATTTGGTAGGTTATACTGAACAACTTTTACTATGGAGCTAACCCAGAAATCTCCAAAAAAAATTAAGGTCTTTCATACAAAATGTCGTTATCGATCGGTCAAAAAGTAGGAAAAAATTTTTTTTTACATTTCGTGATTGGCCCCATAGTAAAAGTTGTTCAGCATAGCCTGTTAAATCACCCCGTTCGAGGTTTTCAGTGGTTGGTGTAACACACTGTATACTACATAAGAAAACGCTTTGTATTGTCGTTTAACAGCGAATGAATAAGAGTTATGCTTGATAAACCCGATGACTTCCCGATGAATGCCCCCACACTCTGAAGATGGTCTTAATCTAAAAATACGGACCCCTTCAAGCAGTGCGCAGCGGAAATGACGTATTTGTCGTTGATGAGCGACGCCCCGCAGCCGAAGGAGTTGTGGTAGATCAGCCGCGCCAGCCAGGGAAACGCGTTCATGCTGGCCGCGGAACCGCCCACGATGCGCGGCTCCTCGTTGCGTTCTCCGCAAGCTGAAGAAATTACCACTATATTAATATATACCGCTTCATCATCATCATCATCATCATATCAGCCGAAAGACGTCATCACGACTGGGCGCTCATCCTCACACCTTGCAACCTAAATGGTCGCGCACCGTGCGGTTTCAGAGGAACTTCCTCCCTCGGACGGTCCGTCTGTGGAATGAGCTCCCTGCCGAGGTTTTCCCGTTGGACTACAGTATGGGGTTCTTCAAAAGAGGACAAGTTTTTATTGGGTCGGCAACGCGCATGTGACACCCCTGGGGTTGCAGGCGCCCATAGGCTACGGTGACTGCTTTCCATCAGGCGGGCCGTATGCTTGTTTGCCACCGACGTGGTATCAAAAAAAAAAGTCCACTGCTGAGCGGTCCCGCCGCTATTACCGGCATATACCGCTTACGGTACCGAAACGTGATCCTTCACTATCGGCCTCATCTCAAACCTCGAAGCTACTCAACGAGCTATGGAGAGGGCTATGCTCGGGGTTTCTCTACGTGACCAAATCAGAAATTATTAGATCCGTAGATAAACAAAAGGTTCCGACATAGCCCTCCGGATTAGCAAGCTGAAGTGGCAAGGGGCTAGCCACATTGCACGCATGGCAGATGGCCGATGGGGTTGAAAAGTGCTCGAGTGAAGACCACGGTTTGACAGACACAGTGTCGAACGTCCTTCCATGGGAAGGACCGACAATCTTATGGAGATCAGGTGGCTTATGATGGTTCCGCTTTTACGGTTTATCGTGCTACGCGTCACTTTCGCCCTCGCATACTTGTCAGAACGTGACGGCAACCGATAAACACGGCACCATCATAAGTCTTCAGGAGACGCTTCCAACCGGTGTACCATGTGGAAGTCCAAACGGTAGGCCTATATCATAATATGGCTGAAATGATGACGATGATGATGATTATTATTTCCACCTACTTTTTAAAGCTGACTCGCTAGTCGGTATCGGGCCCGACCGAACTGCGAATGACGTCGTTTTCTATGGAAAATATAAAGTCGGCCTTAGACTAACGGATTGAAAAAGAAGTGTTGGCTGACTCATGTTATAGTATTTTATGCAATAGTGGTATTATAAGGGGTTAAAAAACGCGAGAGGCGTGAGTTGCGATACGAGCCCGAAGGGCGAGTATCGCAATCGAAGACGTCGCGAGCATTTTTTTAACTAATAATACAACGTTGCATACTATACTTTTTCTACGACTTAGTGGCATAGCATACACAGAACTAATAAAATATCATACATTACTGAGCGCCACCTATTCCAGTTGTCACCAATAAACACCTAGTATGTATCTATATAAACAAACTAAAATAATATTGTTAGCTCATACATAGTATACATACCTGCACTCCCAAAAGGAGAAGGCAGAACAATAGAAATTTATAATAATAATAATGAAACAAATCACATTTTGAGGCACTGCATATTTGCACAAACTATGCGAATCGACTCAAATCAAACCTATACAGAACTGGGGGCCGTCCTCGAACTTCGAAATTCGCAAAAGTCGAGCATCCGTTTCTGTCTCTTTAATAATAATCTGGTTGGAGTGACAGAGATAAATGATCGAAACTCAATTTCGAAGTTCGCGGTAGCGGGTTTCAACTGATAGCGGAAAGCGGGAAGGTTTTTTTTTAATGTAGCTGTCATTGTCTATGGATAAGTTAGCTTTTAAAACCGCGCTTAGTTGCCAGAGGTAAAAATTATTTTGCATTATATGAAATTTCTAATTGGTACAAAAATATATTATATCACATTAATAATTAAAAAAACAAAACCTTTCTTTTAAAATTATATTTTAACCTTATTTTATTTTAATTTATAATTATTGTAATAAATAATCTGGTACTAATGTTGGTAGCAGTGTAAAAATTCGAAGATCGGAACAAATTCAATATGGCGTCTATCATAGGTGTGATGTGGCAGTCTGTGGTAGCACGCAGTACGTTTTTGAGTCTGTTCGGAAAGTGACGACGTCTGGCAGCGAGAGACGCCCATATATCTCGCGTGCCTTCTCTTACCGAACAACGCTGCGACATTACGTTACCGGCCGAGAGTGCGTTTTTGAGAAATAGACTATAGACTTTTGACAGATGTAATTACGTATATCTTTACAATAGTGTGCGTAGCTATGTAACTAGCAAAAAAAAGGTCAGGAGTAGAAAAAGACTTGTATGATCTAGTGTAAATTGTCCCGTACATATAAGTACTGTTACTTTGTTTATTGACGTAATTTAATTTAAAAAATGTTTTCCTTAAAAGTTAGACCTCAGATCTAATCTTAATTTTTCTCTTTAGCCCATTGGTTGATGCCCTATTCCTCTTAACTATTACTGTAGGATAATCTATGTAAATAATCCTTACAACATAAAATATAACGTACAAACTTACTTCAAGTTCAAAATTCATTGCCATAAAAAATAATACACAAATTTAGTATTAAATAATAATAAAATAGAATATTTACAATTAAGTGACAATCACAAAGCAACCATTCTTATTATACAAAAGACAGCAGCCAATACATGACATCACACTAGAATAAATTCAAATATTAAATGAATACTATAAAAGGAGAGATGTATGTCTCTAATGTCAATAAAACAAAAAATTGGAGGTTATAGTGTCCCGAACGTCAGTAAATAAATAATAATAATGATTTGGAGGTGTAAAGAATTTCCAAATGTCAAAAAAAAAGTAAATAAAAAAATGTATAAAACACGGTCTTGTAAACTAGTGCTATAGAATACATAATAAGTATGTATCCAATAACACGAAATTTTGCTATATAAGGAGATAGGCTCCATGGTGAAATATTTTTAAGTCTAGACATGTAAAAGGTCGCCATGGTCAGATACATTTTAGCTGCTATATAATAACAATAATTTTCTCAAACATGCAATGAAATGTTGTAGTTACGTGCCTAAAAAGTGGCCGGGAAGTACCTCGTTGCCGGCCTAGGCCGGCAAGTGCCACTTTTTTAATTTTCATTCGACATAGGGTTGTGACCTGGCATCTTGGCTTTCAGCCAATAATTATCTGTAAGTAATATAAGTATTAAAAAAAATGATTGGCTAATTGTTGCAGTTATAATTAAGTATTTAAATTATATAATTTAAAATATGTACAATAACTACTCAAAATAATATTTAATAAGCAGTATTATACAGTGCGATCCGTCGGCCCCGATCATCGAATGCGATTAATTAGACCCAACAGACCGAGTCGTCTAATACTTGCTTTTTAGAATTAAAAATTGGCGCGTTTCAAACAGGTCGAACTAAAAAAAAATTAGGTGTCTGTGTCGTATTTGATTTTTAAGGCAGTATAGCTTAGTGCTTTCGCCTGTCCACAAGGACTTAAAATATATAAAAAAAGTATTTGACTTTTGTCATGGATTTAGAATATGGATATGGATTTGACAACGTAATAATAATAGCAAGAACGAAAGGGATGGTCTTATGAAACTTTTTACTAGTGGAAGTGAAAAGGAACGATAATCGTCCGTCCTTATCACTGTGCCACTATTTTTTGTGTGTGTGTGTGTTAGATGCTAAGTCTAAGTGCCACACACACAAGTATCTTCTTAGTAGTAAGTGACTATGTCTATCCCTCTTAGTGGCACACTATGTGCGGCCCCTCGACTTTTGTTGTGTTTCAAACTTTCAAAGACTTAGTTATGCAGTTGACTTATAATAGGGATGATAAATGATAACTGTTGCTAAAATAAATTATTTAACATTATGCACGACATAATACACGAATAAATTATTACTAAGATGTAGATTGCTGTAATTTTTGTACAGAACTTCTATTTAATAAATTGAAAAGAACTTAAAAGAGTAGGTCCTTTGGCAGTACTCGAACGTGACGTCACTTTTGAGTATTTCATAAAAAATTCCATAGTGGTGATCGTTTTGACAGTTCGATAAAAGATGCTGATTTGACTTGCCAGTCATCATGCCTATTTCTAAGAATGGAGATAATTTTTTTTGTTTCATTTCATTGCATGTTTGAGAAAAGCATTATACATACCTCGGCCATGAAGTGACGGGTTGCCGTCCGAATACTATCCGGCCTCGCTTTGCTCGGCCGTCTACATATATTCAGCCGGCAACCAGTCACTTCCCGGCCTCGGTAGTAATGTACTATTAAAGGTTTAAGGCTCTCCAAACGTCAAAAAATAATCATAAAGAGTCTGTTAAGCTAACAGTCTTATAAGCTAGGTCTACAAAATATATAAGTATCTAATATGTCTTCAAGTCAATGTCAGAAAACAAATTAACTCATACTATGACAGTCAGTAATCGTAACGTCTCTCCAAAACTGTGCTGGTAAAGGGAAGTAGAGCCTAAGAAGAGTTCAAAGTCTAATAACTTCCCGAAAAAATATTTTGTCGTATTAATACAATACTTTACAAAGGATTTTTTTTTTAATTCATACATTTTCATTTAAGGTGATTCGGAAGGACTTCACTTAAGGAACGGAAGAAAAGGATTGCCAAATATCGGGATACCTACTGACATCGACCACTTAGTATTTGAGATACTCGTAGTTCAGGTAACACAAATAAAATACATCTATTTTTAGTTACCCAGAATTATATTTTTTGTGATTTAGAATACAGGCTTACGTAATTGCTGTTTTTCTCAACAATCAAGAAAATTTTATATCAGCTTCCATTTGTTCTATAAGTGATTCGAATTATGATAGGTACTATAATTAATTACAACCTTCCTTGCATCAAAGTGTGCGAAACCAGTAAGATAATAGCATAATTGTTAAAATTTACTCGTAGTAGTATTAAAGTTAGTTAATGATCGAAAATAAATACAGTAAATCTTTAATGCATTCAACCAGTTAGCATATCTTCAACTTTAAACTTCAGAAATAGGGTCTTCGCCTTGGATCAACCACGCTGTCCCACTATCAGCCTTTTGGAACACTTCTACGACTCCTTGCCCCACTCTGTTCGCATCTTGCCACGGCATCCCAGCGAACATAGCGACGAAGTCTTCTTGATTTTCCTCTACTTCCCAAGTCTTGTAATCAGTAACCAGATTCGTACTTGTAATCCCTGGACAGATAGCAAAGATTCTCACTCCGGTTTTCTTGTAATTGTACATATGGCCTTTACTTTTCGTAAATCCCATGACTGCAAATTTAGAGGCTTTATACGTTGGCAAATACGGATCAATCATGAAGCCGTATATCGATGATACGTTGATGATGGTCCCACCTTTTCCACCGTGATCGGTCCTCATGATGTCCAAGAATTTCAACGACCACTCTATAACCGCTGTGACATTTATTTCGATCACTTTTCTTGGGTTTCTTTCGTTCAGAATGCCAGCGCTGTTCACTAAGACGTCAACTGTGTCGTAAGTATCTAGGATCAGTTTCGTAACTTTGTCTAGATCTTTGATAACGTTGCATTGAATGAAGGTAACCTTGTCGCCGTGCTTGGCGTTGAGGCTGTCGGCAGCGTCGGCGGCGCGGCGCGCGTCGCGGTCCAGGATGACCAGGCGTCGCGCGCCGTGCTGTAGCAGCGCGTCAGCTATCGCGAACCCTATGCCACTCGCGCCCCCGGTCACTACCACCGTGGTCCCCTTTATATCTTTGGACATTATTACTGTTGTCACACAAACGTCAGAATGTTTTACGCAATTTACTGTTTACAAAAAAATACTGCGTGTGTATTCTCTGACATGTATCATTACACAGTCAATAGCAGCGTCCTTATCAAACGAAGTGTTATTAAATACTGACATAAATAGCTGCGTGTCGCTATCAATACTATCCTACGATATCCATTATAATTTACTTATATTTAATGAAGATGCGTTTCGCTCTGTTTGACCTACCTATTCTTTGTTCTTAATCAATGTAGTGCTAAACTGGACACAGTAATTTAACTTTATATTACAGCTCAGAATTTGTATAATTTTATGAGTGTTTTGGGATTCCGTCGATGGCTCACTTTTTATTTAGGTACCTTAGAACGTAGCCTAAATAATATACCTACATAAAGTATTTCAATTCTATTTTACAGTAGCCAATTGACTTTTATATCAATTTGAGATTGATTTGGGTCAGTAACCGGTTACCTAACAATAGCAACAGTATGAATAACGCAATAAGCGTAGCTGCACGTCATAATGAGTAAGTAAGTATTTATATTCATTTTTGAATACCTACTAGTAGGTACACGACACTAGCTTTATCTGCAAATGTGTTTATCTTAATACCTTTAGCCTTTAACCTTTAGCTTGATCATAAACAGAAACGAAACACAAATCATGTTGTTATGGTTATGGCCTACAAATAAACGACATTGTAGCTGTGGAAGGGTCATCATATTTTCTACGAAGTTTACCAAAAACGAGCGTCCTAAGAAGGGTGACGGACGCACTTGATCCGTTTTAATCAAAGGGTGGAATTAGGGCAAGGTTTATGTTCTACTTAAATTATAGTCTCGTTGGAATAATTTATCATGTTGATGAGTTATTATTATTATTAACTAACACATCATCATTATTAGTACCTTTTTAACATACAGATGTGTACTATTTAATCATGTAGATAAAACTTGTTTAAGTACTTCAAGCGACTCTGTTTACTTCGTATTTATTTACAAAATGAATGATATGTGTCAAAATACTCACATGGTAACAAAATGACACAATAGGCATGAACACCCAAATCCTTTATTACGCTCTGGGGTAAAGTTACCATAACGTAATAATGCGATTCAATCCTCGAAGTCTACGAATTTCGAAGTTCATGATAGTAGGCCAGAATTATATTCTAGAATTCATTGCATCATTCTGAATTCAATACACACCTGAAGTCTCAATACTTATAAAATTTTGTACGAAAATATAATTATAAAGACACACTGGGTTCTAATTATTATCTATTAATAAATAATCAACACAGCATTTCAGTCAGTAGCACTTATAAGCCTCATTAGATGCAGACGTGAGCGTGACAATGTCTAAAGATATAAAGGGGGCCACGGTGGTAGTGACCGGGGGAGCGAGTGGCATCGGGTTCGCGGTAGCAGACGCGCTGCTGCAGCAAGACGCGCGCCGCCTGGATGCTTAGCCAAGATGCCAATCGCTAGCGCTTAGTAGCGTAACGTAGTTTTCCCTCTCTGTCACTCTTTCATATTAGTGCGACAAAGACAGTTAGCTGCGATTAACGATGAAGCGCTAGCGATTGGCAACTTGGCTAAGCACCCTGGACCGCGACGCGCGCCGCGCCGCAGACGCCGCCGACAACCTCAACGCCAAGCACGGCGACAAGGCTGCCTTCATTCAATGCGACGTTACCAAAGACCTAGACAAAGTTACCAACGTAATCCTCGATACTTATAAAGCAGTCGACGTTTTGGTGAACAGTGCTGGTATCGTAAACGAAAGAAACCCGAGAAAGGTAATCGATGTAAACGTAACAGCTCTTATAGAATGGTCATTTAAATACTTAGAAATTATGAGAACTGATCATGGCGGGAAGGGCGGGACTATCATCAACGTATCATCCATGTACGGCTATGTAGTAGATCCATATTTAGCAACGTATAAAGCGTCTAAATATGCCGTCCTCGGTTTTACGAAAACTAAAGAACACGAATATAATTTCAAGAAGACAGGAGTGAGACTCTTTGCCATCTGTCCAGGGATTACAAGAACGAATCTTTTAGCTGATTACAAGAATTGGGAAGTTGAGGAAAATCAAGAAGATTTCGTGGCAACGTTTGAAGCATGGCCGTGGCAGGATGTTACGAGGGTTGGCCAGGGAGTTGTAGAAATATTCCACAAAGCTAAAAGTGGTACAGCGTGGGTTATACGGGGCGACGACCCTATTTGTGAGGTTTGATTTGAAATATAGTTGACATTCAAATATCAATTCAAAAATTGTTTTCATATTTTTTCCTCATTTTAATGTGTGTCTCTATCTACATATTTATGCCAGTAATATATGTACAATGTTATTGTCTCAGCAATAGTAAAGTTTTATCACGTATTAAAGATTCTACGGAACCCTTGGTGTGTGAGTCAAATGAGTTCGCACTTGATCGGTTTTTATTAGGGTTCCTGTAGTCGACATAGTTTCGCCATGTCTGTCTATCCGTCCGTCCGTGCGTCCACCCGCGGATAATCTCAAGGTGCATTTAGACCAAACAAGCATTCGGTCCTTCTATCCCCCAAAGAAATTCGTTCGTTACACAAATGTGTAACGTCGAAATTCGCTGATTTCGTAGAGTGGGGGATAGAATGAGCGAAGGCTCGTTTGGTCTAAATCCACCTTCATTGACCGTTAGCACCAGAACGCTGAAATTTGGTACCAATAATGTAAATAAATCACGCCGATAAAGTAGTAAAATAAAAAATACAGGAAAAGTGTTTTATTAGGGTACCTTTATCAAAAAGTTAATATTTTCAGAAAGAATCGATCCGAAAACAAAAAATTGTTTAGCCGGGGTCACGTCTGACTGGTCTACAAATGACGTCAATAATATTTAAAATCATGGATTCAATTAGTAGATATTCCATGATTTTAGGGCGACGCTCAGTCATGTACTTTGCTAGCTACCTACTTGTGCGATAGGTACGCTATTATTTCGTAAATTCGCGTAATGTACATATAATAAATAAGCTATAAAGAAGACAGATAAGATTAGATTGAGTATTTCTATTACATCTGCGTGTAAAACAAATAAGCTACAAGTAGAGATAAAATGTTTATTTCCCTAAACGTAAGAATTATAATAATATGTAAATGTACCTACTAATGTTTGTTTTTCGATACAACTCAGAGTATTTTTTTAGAAGGTACGTCTTTCTATAATAATAAAATTCTGATTATTTACGTTTTCAGCGTATCTAATAATAAGAAGGTAGCTGTAATGAATTGTACTTATACATGTACTACACATTATAAAAATGACAAATAATTAAAAAAAGTTGTCTGATTTTAACGATACTCTGGGTATTCAGTCACTAGTTACTAGTGGAGTTAGAAAAATATAAAAGTGATCACATCTCCGATGTCACACTGTAGTATCTTTTTCAAATCGGAGCAGTTTTAAATTATGAAATCGATATTCTAATAATTTGATGATTTTCTTAACTACACGTGTATTTATCTCATTCAACGTTCGCTCGCCGCAAAATTCACAATATTTCTTAGTTTGGGCATCATTGAAAAATACACGTGATTTTTCTTTGGAGCCCCTCCCCCCCTATAGGACCTCGCGTGATTTAGCCTTAAACTATGAAAGAATAAGTTGCACTAAAGCTCATCTTCCTCAAGGATGATTCACGCAAGAGATCAGCGTGTCTCCAACGAAGGCGTCATTAGAGTGACTGAGAAAAATCCCCGAAATTTGCGAACTTCGATGTTCGCGGTACCAGGCCAGGGCCGGGCTGAATAAAAAAAGCGTGACGTCATATCGACGCTTGATGAAGAGTTCGAGGGCCTGGCTTGGGCACGGTACAGTCTATCATGAGTCTTCCTTTGTCATACAAGTGCATAGTACTAAGTAAAGTCACGAGTTAGGTACCAGTGAAATTTTAGAATACAAGGCTTTTCTACAATCAAAATCGTATTTAAATAATACCCGGCTCGTATCAACCAGTTTTTCAAAAACATTATACACGAAATATAATTTTGATATTCCCAAGTGCTTTACGGTGAAGGAAAACGATGCATATGTCTGCGATGAAACTAGCCGTAGGTGTATGAAATCCCCAACAAGTACCTGGGCCAGCATTGGTACCACGCAAAATAGGCAGGTTCCTTTGTTGACGAGGCGCGGAAAAATGCCCAGAATACAATAAAATACAATATACACTACATAGTATAAAACAAATTTGCTTTCTCTGTCCCTATATCCCTATGTATGCTTAAATCTTTAAAACTACGTAACGGATTTTAATGCGGTTTAGTTTAATAGATAGAGTGATTCAAGACTAAGGTTTTAGTATCAGTATTGTACCCGTACGAAGCCGAGCGGGTCACTAGGAAAGTGTTAATTAAAATGAAAAATTATTGTGGGTTGGTTCTTTTTGCATAACTACGTCCAAATAATATTTAAGGAAACTTACTGCAATGGCTGCATGCGGGCAGGTACCGCTGCCCCGGCAGGCCCCTCGTGTTCACATACGATTCGAAGGAAACTGACAGTGGCTCCGTAACTTCGTCCGATTCGTCTACCGTTTGTGGACCCTGTAAGGACAACATTTAAAAACGAAAGAAGTTATTCAATAAAATCGGTGTGCCAAATTTCATTCGATCGACTTAAATAAGTGTATTTTTAGTTCAATAAACAGAACTAAATAATTAAACCGCTAATAGTTTCGTTTACTCTGTTTCAATTCCAGGATGATATTGCTAAATCTACGACCAATTTTTATGTAATACTTATATATACAGATTTATGTACATTTGCGATTATTCCAATATTATTTTATATATTTTGGTAAAAGATTCTTTTATATCTCAATTACAAAATATGTGTCCTTTGTCAAAGTTTAGGGTTACAGGGCGACGAATTTCAAAACGTTTACATTTACATATACCGATGCTATCTATGAAATAAATCGATAAATAAAAATGGTGTCTTACTACTAGATACTAAATAAAAGTATCATTATGTCTAAGATTGAGGCTCTAGAAAAAAGATGAGGGGCACTTACCTCAGGCAGAGTACTTCCTAAACATATAACTAGAAAAAGTATTGTAAAACTGCACCACATTTTCCCCGCGTTGTAATATTTTTATTAATAATTGTTTATGTACCACGCGATCATGTGGTCGGGCTTAAAAGTGTACTAAGTCGTTCTTTGATCTCACTGTATGGACACTAATGGAGCTTAAAATGTTGCTTTTCCCAAGAGAAAGGTAGTTACCTACTCTGGTGCAGTCACTGTAAAAATGAATCAACAATTCTTAAATGAAAAAATTTAAAGGTATACAAGTTATCAGAAGACAGGAAAAGAGTAGACTAAAAAAGCATACTCCCGCATTCAGCCTCCTGGTTGTTCACAAAAATTTTGATTAGTTTAGTGATTAGCGAGCTGATTCATTCGAGGAGCAATTTACCTACATACCTGCATGATAACTTGATACTCTTGATAGTTAACCCATGTTACAGTCGGTGTTAGATCTAGAACTCTTCGTTGCCTAAAAATAAATTACAAGCATTATTTAATTTTATTCCTCTAAACAAATAGGTAGCTTCGATTTATTTTTATATATTAGGTACTGTCCGTCAGTAGAAAACAAAAAAGTATAAACAAATATGGCTGATTTTCCACAGTATTTGACATCTTTGACACACAGCATTGGCAGATATTTTTACGTTAATACTAATACATATTTATAAACGTATTGCGAAAACACAAATCAAATTATTTATTAACTAAATATTTTGATTTGTACTTTTTATTTTTCCCCAGTAGTCACACTACTTAATACTATATAAATTATAAATATTAGATGTCATATACCAAAGAAAAACGACCAAGATCACCTAATGTTCGAGGTGGTGATCGAACCCACGGACTCAGCTTTCAAAGGCGCCTAGCCTTGTAAGGGATTGTATATACCCGAGAAATTTCACCGGTGGTTGCTAAGACCGAGTGGTACAGGCATCAGCCGCGAAAGCTGAGTACGTGGGTTCGATCCCCACCTCGGACATTAGGTGATCTTGGTCGTTTTTCTTTGGTATATGACATCTAATATTTATAATTTAAATTAAATATGTAAGTGAACTCAAGACGGAGACGGAGAGGCGGAAGACCCCGTCGGCGATGGCGAGATGAGCTTGACTTGTTTCTGAAGGGGTGGTCAAACACTGCACAAAACCGTGAAAAGTGGAAAAAATGGGGGGAGGCCTTTGCTCAGCAGTGGGACAATACAGGCTCCTAATAATAATAATAATAAGTGAACTCAAGGTACGGAAAAAGTTTTAAGTTGGTGATAAAACCAAGATTGTGTTCTCAAAGTAACTGATTACGAAATAGTGTAGGTATAGTTAATAGGTATATTAATATAATCCTAGATTGACTTATACTTACACTGTTGTGTCAACAGTACTTGCGAATTCCATTCTAATCGCGGTTGGATAATACCTACATAAGTAAACAAATTATAATTGTAAACTAAAATAGATATCAAATGTTCAAAAAATCACAACCACCAAAAGTTAAGGCGTGTTTCAAATTCGAACCATCGGGCCAAAACATCAACAAGTGATCGAATTGGAAAGGACACTTTTTCTTATTTGTCTTTGTACTTACTTGTAATAAAGCCCGATCACCAGAACGATCAATTCTTCTAATGAGCTGGCGCCATTTTAAGCCCACTGGAGGCTGTACGACATGTTTATTTGGCAATGACCTCGCGGATCATTGACCTCCTCTCGCCTCTCGATCCGCAATCAATACTCAAGCCAATACCAACCTTAAGACTAAACTCTAAAACCTAATGTCAATATACGGAAGTCAATGTGTTAAGGAAATGTAAATTTTTGGATTTACGATTTCGGTAAAGGTATCGAAGAAATGTTAATGAGTTCAATGTATACTCGTAACGTTTGTTACTCATGGTGTCACTAATCATTTTGCAATGCACGTACGTTGACGTGAAACCCTTTTGTTTCGGTACAATCGTTCACAAATATGTATACCTACTTATTTTTTCCTGCTTTCGTAACGGATGTTGACGATAAACCTGCGACGGTCAAAATTAATAGTACATTGTGTATCAAGGGAGGTAAGTACGGAATACGGAATTACTATCAAGAGTGTTAGAAGCCCGACGCCGTTAAGCGGAGGGCTCTTATGACTCGAGTTAGTATTCCGCTTACCGACCGTGATGCATACAATGTTTTTCATCACACTTGCCGACAAAAAAATAAGTTTTAAGAAATAACATTATTAAATGACGTACTGACATTTATATTACTCCCTAGGGAATTTCACTTTTCCATTACTCCCGCTGCGCGCGCAAACAATGGCGCGCTTAGGCAGCAAGTGTGATGAAAAAAAAATTAAAACTCTTTCTCCAAGATCCTATCATCAGACCTCAAGTTGGTGGCAGCGAGACCATCTAGGTAGGATTATACCCGTTTAATGAAAAAAAAATCGGTTCAAGATTTCCAGAGATATCTCGATATCGTAACATACATACAAAAACAGTCGAATAAGTCCTCCTTCTTTTCCAAAGTCCATTAAACAGCAGAGGTTAAATGCCACTCATTTTGTCTTAAAGCAACGATATTCATCACATCTCTCACGTGGTGACATATTGCAATAAACATTGAATGTGTCTACCGCTTATAATATTTTTTATTTAATTGTAAATGATCTGGTCTAAAATGACATAAAAGAATAAGAACATATGTGGATCCAAAAACTTTTAAAGGTGCGTGCAGACCAAAAGAGAATTCGCTGTTCTATCCCCCACTCTACGAAATCAACGAATCACGTTTCGTATAACGATCGAATTTCGTAGAGTAGGGAGTAGGGGGGGGGGGGGTCAGTAGAACGAGAAAATGGTCCTTCGAGCCTGATTTTTTTGTGGTAGAATCTCTAAGGGACTTAGATTAAAGAAAAAGTGTTTTAGTGATTCTTGGATCGAAGATGGCCGCCGTAGGGCCTGTTAAAGTTTGTATGGGAACTCTTAAACGGGGGGAGATAGGTGGGGGGTGCTCGACCAAATGTCATAGAGGACCCCGAGAGCCATTCGATGGGCAAAAACTTTTTGCAAAAAATTTTTTTTTTTTTTTGAAAATTTTTTTTCATCCGATCGAGCTGGAAATCGCTGTGCGTGACTTTTTGGCTCTCCAGATTCCGAAAAAAGTTTTTTCAGATTTTTTGCACAAAAAAAAATTTGTATGGATTTTTCGAAATAATAGTCCGATCGCGCTGAAATTTGGCATGCGGGCATTATTTGGGCCCAGGAGTAATAATCTGCGAATGCTCTTTTGGTCTACATGCACCTTTAGAGAACACTTTGAAATCGAGAACGATTCTACCTATTGGCCATTTTAGGCTGCGTTTTACCATACTTTTATTCGAAAACGATTACTCTCGGATACTAGTGTCAAATCACTATGGAATTTAGACATTACTATCCAAGAGAAAGCGTTATTCTTCGAATAATAGTTTGGTCCAATCGACCCTTAGTCACACTTACAGTATATTAGCTCGGCATCATACACGATGAAGATGTCGAATCTATAATATATTATGTGCAGTTTTCTTTGTTTCTCTCTCTACCATACCTTATGGTAGTTATGGTATATTAATATATCTTAAAGCTCTGTATATCGTAAGAGATATTTCCTTCTCTCTGAGAATGTAGACGTTAGAGAGAGAGAGAGCTACATACGTTTTAGATATATATGATCATTATCACTAGAGAAGCGATTGGTTTTGTTGTCTTTTTTACTCATTGCATCTGTATTTTTCCTCGAAACTTACCGAACTATTGTTACAAAGTTACACACGAATGTCCTTTTTATAAGGGAGCTAACCCAGACTCTGAAAAAAAAATTGACTCTTTCATAAAAAAAATAATGTCGTTATCGATCGGTCACAATGTATGAAAAAGACATTTTTTTTTAGATTTCGTGTACCGTCAAGTGCAAAAATAAGTATCGAAAGAATCCGTTCATAAATATGTTACGACGTTCTTATTACACAGAATTAGAGTGCACTGGGACATATTTTTGAACGTTTTTGTATACCCCTTATTTTGTCTTCGACTGTAAAAGTTACAGTTATAAGCAGTGATCGGATACCTGCCTAGTTACTTGAAAAATAAACATTAATATTATCGCCATATTTCTGTTTCATAAAATATCTTCTTGTGTGTATTATACAATAGCGTTAAATAAAATTTTATAGTCATACCCGTAATTTTTTTATACGCGAAATCCCGCTGGAGGGAATCCAAAAAACCGATCACTGGTTATAAGCTACTAAATCAATCCGTTCAAGGTTTTCAGTGGGTGGTATAACACCCTGTATTTTTGATATCTGATCCTGAAACATACATAAGGTAAATGAAATAACATTTATATAATTCCTAGATTTATTAAAATTAAAATAAATATACGTATATTGTCATGACAAGTCTTACTTAGATTAATATCAAACTTATCATTTATTTTATATTTAAATAAATATGGCAAAGACACCCTGTGTTACCATTACAAATACGATATTTTGAAATATTCATATTTTTAAATGTAACCCTTAATAATTATTAATACTAAACTAAATAGATGTATTAGGTGTACATTGTTTATTTCCTGCGCATTTTTTTCGAAAAACTAAACAAGATACGAGTAAGTACAGTTACGTCCTCATGTGTATTTGCTATGTGCATGGCCATGGCACCAACCACTAATGAAGTAAGTATGAACATTTTGGTATCTACCACCAAAATTATATTTTTTCTTCGATGTATCTCGTTTCGTTTTTACTTGTAGGCTACCTCTACCAGCATACATATTAACTACTGCAAGGCCAAGGCATGATTAAAATACTTTAATAATGACCCTTTACCCAAAATATCGCCCAGAATGTAGGTAACGTCATACACCTATACAGTATGTAACTGAACGGAAGGTAAACCTTTTATCCCGGCGATGACCCATGTTCGGTATATTACAATACAATAGTTCTTGTTCATATTCCTCGATTTTAGTGTCAGTTTTTTTTTCACTTTTAATGGTTGCTGACAACGTTATATTCGACCAGTCGGTAACAGTCGATAAGAACAGATTTTCGTGAACGGACAGGTAATAAGGTAATAAGGTTTTAGACTACCTTCATCATCATTATCATCATATCAGCCGCAAGACGTCCACTGCTGAACATATGCCTCCCCCAAAGATTGCCACAATGACCGGTCCTGCGCATCCAGCGGACTCCTACGACCTTCACCAGGTCATCGGTCCGCCAGACTACCTTAGTCTACACCAAATAAAAATAGTAGGTAAGTAATGTACTCTCGTCAGGATTTATTAAAAGAATCGATAAAACCGGGCTAAAAGGTTTAGTTTCGGTGTGTATTTGGTTGTGTAAATTACATACTGTATTTATTTACAAAAGCGTTTTCTGAAACGGTGTGAATTTTGGTTTCTATTCAATTAATTCAGGGAAATTAATACGATAGCAAAGAATTGTACAGTACACTATAGGTACCTGTAATTACAAATTACAAGATATTCCTTCCTTTCACATAATGTTTTTTTTATTTTATTTATCGTCATATTATCTCCCTATAGTTTTAAGTACCTAAATCAGTTTTTTTAATTAAGTCGGCACCTGTTATAGTGTTCCGAGTCTTCACAACAGATTGTGATTATTTTGTAAGTTTATTTTACGATCGAGAAAACTTAGGAATTCTTTGTTTTAGAAAAAGATAAAAAAGAAGAGAATATAAATCATTAATATCAGAAGGCCTACCACTCACTACCATAACATTGAGAATATTTGTAATGTTCAATGTTTTAAAAGGAACAAAAGAAATAAGTATTATTGAAAAATTATCCCCTGAAAATTGGATAGAACAGTATCAGTCTAATAATATTGTTTCATTGTAAAACCGTTCTAAAAATGAACTCCTGGTTCTCTTCCATTTTGATCTTTGGGTACATATGTACTAATCGGAGCAGTAGCACGCGTCCTGCGTGTTTTCGCGGATCCAGCCCAGATAGTTGGTGACACGCGTGTACACGCCCGGGTACCCCACTCGTGCGCAGCCGTTACCCCAGGACACCACACCTGGAAACCAATTATTGAGTCTGAGAAATGATTGAAGACAGCAAAAATATTATCCAAGTCAGAATTTTCTCAACACGAAGAGTCATTATACAATGAGGAGTGAGCAATACATCGCTTTTAGTATTTGTGTTTTTATTAGGTTATCATTAGAAAGAAGGTTTTTAACATGTCTTTTCATCAAAACCACTACTTATTGGAAAATAGATACAGTCACAACCAATTCTTATTTCTAACATCAGCATAGGTATACAAATCGACGATAGTTTCATTGTTGGCTCAATTAAATCTCCACGTAAGTATATTTAAATAGGTCCCTACATAAAACAACCACGACCAAGAAACAAATATTTGTGATATATGTTCTGTATGTTTGATATGTTGTAGGACACAGTACCTACCTACAAAGCACTTCAAACCACGCTTCTAAATTTTGTTTTGTTTTGTTCTGTTTGTTGTTTTGTAATATTTGCCACGAATAAATGATTTGTATTTAAATTCGATTAAGTGTATATTTCTTGAATCTTTGTACAAACAGCAACAAGGATATCACATAACGGAGACATGTTCTCATTTCTCTCGAACTGACTTTGTGTCAAAAATATTGGAGCTCATTTTGCATAATATTATTGCCGGTGCTTAAAGATGCCACACATGTAAGTGTCTGTCCAATAATAAAATATAATTATGATGGTATTGAGAAGCCTGGTTTGTTTACGTTTTAAAGCCACTATGTGCATGCTAATCAGTACACATTTAAATAAACAAATTTTAGTTCGTTACCTAAACGTCACTGATCATTATAATGCAAAAATGTTGTCTTAGGTTAGTGCATTATTAGATATCAAAATATTTACCAATCAGCTCGTAGCGTTTCTCTTGCGCAGCGGTCGTCTTCTCCGTGATAAGTGGACCGCCGCTGTCACCCTGAAAAATGAGAGAAAGTGCTTTTAATACCTAAAACTTTCTTTTAAATGAACGAATGTACTTTAAAACTGGATTCACATGTTTTGATAAAATCGCTGTTCGGATAAACTTGATTATAACTGCTAAATTATGGGCTGAGAAAAAAGCTGTCCCAGATCTGAATGCAACTAGCAATTAAACTGATGATCTGAACTATTTTGAACACAAAAAATCTTTAATACCTGACAAGAATCCTTCTGCCCAGTAGCAGGATATCCAGCACACAGCATGTTGTCTGTGATCATAGAGGCGGTGTATTTGGTCTTGCGACAGTCCTGGTTGCTCATAACGGGTACCTCCACCTCTTGTAGGGTACACGACACTTTGCCCTCTTCCGTCAGCGTACCCCAGCCCGCCGCAACAGCCTTTACGCCGACGTAGAATTCTTCTGATGACAAAAAACGAGGTATTCAAAGAACACTCATATTGTCTAATATGAGTGTTCTTATAACGTAACAACAAATGAAAATGGTTTATTTATCTCGCTTTTTTAATAGGTATCATTCCAATCTTTAGAGTTTGTCCATCTGGTAAATAATAGGCACAGAGTTAGTGATCTGTTAATTTTAAAATTTATTAATGTGTATGTGAATTGCCACGACTTCAGCAGCACCAAGCCCCACAATAGGAACAAAACCTTTAATTTGCCTATTTTTTGCCAAATTAAGATACGAAGCGCTCGTTTGTCGCCATCATTAGTAACCTTTAGTATTAGGTGCATGGGGTATCAAAAACGATACGACCGAAATGACATATGTGGAAATCAGCAATAAAATGTGTGATACCATATGCACCTAAGGATTAAAAACACCCGAAAGTTTTTGACTGTTTAGGGTGGTCATATGCACAAATTGAAATACATAAAATTTGAATTAGTTGATCATCCTTACTATCATTAGTAGGCAAGCAGATGGGCTTGATAGCTTCCGACAACGGCACTCGCTCGTTCAGCCGCAGCAAGGCGATGTCGTTGTCGAAGTTGGTGAGGCTGAACTTGTTGACGATGGCTCGCAGCACGAAGCGCGTCTCTGGCCGGACGGTGGCGTTGCAGCGGTCGTGCTCGCCAAATGTCACCTTTATCATAAACCACATGAAGCTGGAAATGTAATATACGGAAAGTATTAGTATCACGTATTAAAATAGTACAGTAAGGTCGTTGCTCATCAGAATGTTCTTGTTTCCGTACGTTACTAGCACAATCTTGTAGGGACAATTATAATAATAACCCCCCACGGCCGATTCGGCCACGGTGACTGCTGTCGACTCCGTTTTTATCTTTGGTGTGCTCGCATGTGACTAACGTAGCCAATCTTATTTACAAAATTACGTGAACACTGCGGACATGTGAGCACACCATTTATGTAATTATAGGATATTGCCGCTGGTGGTCGGGCCTTCAACTCGTCGCGCTTAGTATCAAGTTCCAAGCGCCGACGAGACTCAAAATCAGTAATCTTGGTATGTATTGCAGCACGCCATTCCGTTCGCACGGCTGCCTGCTGCTCCCATTGCGAAGGCTCAATGGAGCACTTTTTCATGTGTCGCTTAAGCACATCCTTATATCTGAGGAATTGGCCGCCCTGTTTCCGCTTGCCCTTCTCAAGTTCAGAATAAAAGATGCGCTTAGCGACACGCTGATCGTTCATTCTCGATACATGGCCGCACCACCGCAACTGACGTCGCATGAGGTATGCCTCGATTCCAGCCACATTTGCTCTACGCAGAACCTCGGTATTCCGAACACGATCGTACCATCGGATCTTCAGTATCTTGCGTAGGCACTTGAGATGAAACCGATGCAGCATGCGAATATGTCGGCGATACACAGTCTATGTTTCGGCAGAATATAGGAGATTAGGCAGCACGACTGCCATGTAAACTGACACTTTGGTTGCTAGTTTCAGGTCATGTGAATTGAAGACCTTCTGATCCAACTTGCCAAAAGCAGCCGCTGCAGCCCCGATTCTGTTGTTGGTTTCCGCGTCAAGATCGCACTTAGATGTAATCGTACTCCCCAGATAGCGAAACTTGTCGACTTGCCTTAGCTGATCCTCGCCGAGCCTGACGACCAGTGACTGTTGACTGTGAATGTCCAGCGACATTACCTCAGTCTTCTTGACGCTGATCTTGAGCCCGAATTTGTGGCAGGACTCGTCAAAAAGGTACATGAGCTGTTGCATGCCGTCCGGGGACTCAGACACAAAGCACAAGTCGTCTGCATACATGATCTCTGTGAGCACCGTGTAGGAGACTTTTGTGCGTGATTTAAACCTGGCCAGATTAAAAATATTGCCGTCAGTGCGATATCGGACGCGAACACCTTCGGAGCAAGTTAGTAAAACTTCCCGGACTACAACCGAAAAATACAATGCGAACAAAGTGGGTTCTAGGACGCAACCTTGCTTCACCCCACACGTAACTGGGAAAAAGTCTGATTGATCGTCGTCGACAGCAACGCAGCACTCCATATCATCATGCAGGAGTCTCACTAGTCTAACAAACTTCTCCGTACACCCAAGCTTACTCAGAACTACCCAGAGGGCTTCACGGGGCACACTGTCAAATGCCTTCTCAAGGTCAACAAAGCAGAGATACAATGGGCGACCTTGTTCTCTGCTTTTCTCTTCTAGTTGACGCACTGAGAATATAGCTTCACAGGTGCCCCGGTCTGGCCGGAAGCCAAACTGGGTTTCTGGGAGTAGCTTTTCAGAAATGTTCATGAGGCGGTTCAGTAAAACTCTAGCAAAAACTTTCCCGGGAACGGAGAGCAACGAAATACCACGGTAAGAATTGCAATCACGGTAAGAAGAGCGGTCACCCTTGCTCTTATAAAGTGCCCTAATGCGTGAAATTTTAAAATCCTGAGGGACCTGTTCATTTTCCCATATAAGAACAAAGAGTTTCCACATAACTGAATACAATCCCTCGCCGCCGTATTTAATCAGTTCCCCTGGTATAAAGTCGATGCCAGCCGCACGCTTGTTGTGTTGTTGGGAAATGGCAAGAGTGACTTCATCACATGACAGTGGCTCGTCCAGCTCAACTGATAGAGGGAGTTGCGGTATTGATCGAATGTGCTCCAGGTCAGCGGCTCTATCCACATTCAACAGGGTGTTGAAGTACTCTGCCCATCTAGTCAATACCTCATCCTTACTTTTCAAAAGGCCCTCACCACTATAGGGCTTAAGAGGTGCTTTCACACGAGACGTGGTATTCGTAAGGTTCCTGATTTCACTATAGAACTCCCCGAGCTGGTTGGTATCTGCGAGCCACTGAATGTGTCGAGCCTTAACCCGCCACCACTTGTCCTTCGTTTCCCTCGAAAGTTTTCGCAGACTTAGGTCACTCTGCCGCAACTCTGCGGTGCTTCCACCTTAAATTGCACTTTTGTGATGGTGAAGTAGACGACGGTGTTTGCCGATGGCCTCGGTAAGAACCGCATCATTCTCATCAAACCAGTCCTCATGCTTACGAACCCTTATGCCCAAAGTGGACTTAGCAGAGTCTAATATATGAGACGATACACTCCTCCAGACATCATCAACATCACCTGCGCTTATGTCTACAGACGCAATTTTGGTGTTTATCGCTTCAGCATATAACTTCCTAGTCTCGTGGTCACTGAGTCGGTCTACATTCAAACACACTGGTTTTGGTCTCTGTGACCTACGAGGACGGAGAAGACAGAGGCGCAGCTTTGTAACGATAAGCCTGTGGTCGGTCCAGCAGTGAGCACTACGCATTACGCGGGTGACTTGGACCTGGGAAACGTCTCTTTGCCGCACGATTGCATAATCGATCAGATGCCATTGCTTGGACCTAGGGTGCATCCACGTATTCTTGTGCTTGGCTGGTAGCCTGAACATAGTGCTCGTAATCGCCAGATGATATTGTGCACAAAAGCTTAGCAGCAGCTGACCGTTGCTATTCATATTCCCTACGCCGTGGTGACCCAAAACTTGTGGCCAAGCTTCAAAATCGCGACCAACTCTGGCATTGAAATCACCCAGCAAAACTATCTGCTCTCTGGGAGGTACGACATCGATCGTGTTAGCAAGTTCCTCATAAAATCGTCGTCATCAGATTTATCTAGCGTAGGAGCATAGACACTGATGACGTTAAGGAAATTATTATCATTCAAGTGTAGGCGCAACGTGGTGACGCGGTCCCACGGCATTATACAACACCCCAGGAGCCGCCTGTGTGCAGGCCTCAGACAAAGTCCAGTCTGCATCGGACTAGACCTCTCTACTTCAGCCCATCGCCGCAGGTCTTTAGTAAAATCGGAGTCCTTGTTCGGAAGCAGTCAGTTGCGCAGGATATATTAATGGACAATTATAAGTAGGTACTTAATAAAAAAAATCAATTAATTAAGTGGCATAATTTTCAAGAGTCAATATCATTTTAAGTAAATATTTACATTTGTAAAATGAGTAAAATAAATAGCATATTTAAAGTGTCGTAAAAAAATGTCCAGTGAATGAATAACTTCCTGGGACATTTTGGGAAATGTGGTGGATCTTGCTCAGCATCATTAACTCTACCAGCCTACCAATTTTTATCAATATAATTTATAATACCTTTCATATTTACGAAGCCTGTGAATCTATTTTTCTACCTACCTGACGAAGCCTGCGATGTGGATTTAAAATAAATATTAATGTAATATATTTAATATTTTCTTCGGTTACCGCGAGGATTACTCATGAAATAAAACTATGAAAACGGATAAACTCGCGCATATTAATTAACTTTAACTTCTATCCGACGTTTCGAACACTTTACAGGGTTCGTGGTCTGCGGGGTCAGTCGCCCGCGGAATGAAATTAATGTTAATTAATATTACGCGAGTTTATCCGTTTTCATAGTTTTATTTCGTAATATATCTTGTTAAATAAATATATATCTTAGCTTTTATGTATAAAAGTTCATATATGTATACCTAAAATAGTATGTGTTTCACAAATAAATTATGAGTACGTAGAGTAGTGAATAATTAAAAGAAAAGGAACATTACATGTTCACGAATTCTTAAAAAACTGATTACGGAAATCATCCCACAATTTCGTCGAGACACAATACCCTATCGCGAACATCGTGTCATGTCAAGGATTATCTGAATAATATGCAACTACTTTTCTTTTATGACAAGAATGTGTGTGCACTTTAAAATGTAATTTGATGTACTAGTAATTATCTTCCAATTAATCCGGAAGTAGTAAATACAATATCATAGGTAAATACACTACGTTTAAAACCGTTTCATTTCCCTAAGGGTGCATTTTGAACAAGGGTGGTGATGGTATGGTATACTGTGTGAATTTACTAGCGAAAGTGACCAGCATTTCGGACATGAATACTATTAATGTCTCATTATTTACTTACGCTTTCACTCACTGCACGAGTGTACGTAGGTATTGTGTCATTGTATTTACACCATTTAACGATGCAGTTGGGAGCAGGTTTTTCAGTTTTTTTTTATTAACTGTATTTATTAGTAATTATTTAAATATTTTTCGAAGGTCTCTATAAAATTGTTTTTTTTTTATAATAATTAATCTTATAATTTACTTCGATAATCGTCGGTCTCGGTCACTAGGAACATATTGCACTGAGCAAAAATTACACAATTACTTATCTAGCAGAAAAAAAGCCCATAGAATCGGTTTTCTAATCTAGTTCTAATCGATTAGCGATCTGATTTTAAATACATCAAATTAGCTTTTTGTACAAAGAAGGAATTTGCCAAATTTAGAGTCAACAATACATATCGACCACATTTCGGGTATATTGAACCGTTGCCTTTGACGATGGCTCCAGGCCGGTTTAAGGTGAATGTCCCGTGCTCGTACCTACTGAACGGAATCCACAAATAATTCGGATCCAATCAATTTATTTTGGACTCGTTTGGTCTTCGGGTTAAGTATAAACGATAGGTGGATACATAGGTATTTCGCAGGATTATACTTAAAGAAAATTATTTCTGATATTTAGGTACTTAAACGTATGTTACGAAGAAACAGCTAACTGTATATTTACAAATTACAAATAATATTTAACATCGTATTTTAGATTTCCAAATTTCGAATATTCATGAAACGTACTAGTTTTCTGTGTAAATTTTTTGTAATGTTACAAATAATAAAGATATAAGAGGCAAAAAAATACGACTATAAGAACGACTTCTTAAATTTATCTGACATTTGCGTCATATTGTGATTTGAGTCATTAAAAAAAAATATTAGACATATCACATCTTAATACACGTTTTAGTATATATTTACTCATTAATGTCTCGTTAACCCCAATAAAGTTCTCGGTAGTGTGGATATTCCACTATTAATTTAATTTAATTACGCAACACATTAAATGAGTATATCAGTTACCTAAGATTTTATAAAAGGATTATGTAAAGTCCAAACAACAACTCAAATTTTATTTTGTTCTTGTGGTAATCAATAACATTAAAAAGTTTTTGGTAATATAGCTATAGTAATAAAGCAATCAAAATATAAGGTGCAAAATTAAATTTGACTTGATGATATTGTTATTAAATCATACTTTTGTTAGTAAATCAGTCATAACATGAAATAATTACTGTAATAACACCATTTAAAAATAATTGGTGGCTTGGTGGGGGTGAATTTTTTTTAGAAATTTATTCTGTAATATAAAAACTACAAATGTACAATACAAAAAATAAAAATATTTTATTTATTGGATAACAAATTGAACTGTAATTGTATTGGCCCTTGCGTCCATTGTCCGGACTAGGTTTAATGCACTAGGCATCGTTTTTGACGACTGAACTGATACAGAGAGAGACCTAGTATATAGTTTTTTCTTAGATCTACCTACTACCGGACTGGGTTTAATGCACTAGGCATCGTTTTTGACGACTGAACTGGTACAGAGAGAGACCTAGTATATAGTTTTTTCTTAGATCTACCTACTACCGGACTGGGTTTAATGCACTAGGCATCGTTTTTGACGACTGAACTGGTACAGAGAGAGACCTAGTATATAGTTTTTTCTTAGATCTACCTACTACTAGGAAGGTACACATCTATTGGTATTACTCCAAGGACCGGACACCTAACACCATAATATTAATTGGAGAATTGGATACATTTTAGGAGATGTCCATTTTATATTTTGTTATTATCCGTTGTTTTGAGATTCTTGAAACAAGTATATTTTTTTTATATGGATCATAATATATCTTTAATGTCTAATAAGTAATGTTTTCAACACAACAACGGAAGTTAATAACAATGACATCTAAACCTGTTTTTTATAATCTTTACGTTACAAATTTTGTATTAATAATGAAGTTTATTCTTAAAAGCCCCATTGTTAAAAGGTTCATTCCTGAAACCGTGACATATGTAACAGAAAACGCGTTTTTAGAAATCGTACCTGTTTAGACATACGATTTCATAAGGATGCCCATTTTTTTAGTTTCAAGTCATGTAATACTTATTCGACTTGTGTCAAAAACCATGTACGAGGAGGTAGCAATATCTGTTGAATGAGTGGCTGGCCCAGACGAGGAAGTCAAACACTTCTTGTGTTCAAACACTCAGAGATGCATTAACGCCTAGCAACGCATCTAACGCAATATTGAATTAGCTTGTACGAAGACGAGGGAGCGAATAATTTAACACATGTACGTCGTTACGATAGCACGAACGGTTAATAAGACCAATTATATCAATCTTAGTACCAATAATAATTTAAGTAAGTGATTCGTATGGCTTCTCATTTGATTTTGAGGAATTTAAGATCTTGATCATTCGATCCTTCTTTCATAAACATATGAAATAGGTACGCATATTAACGCTCGCCGACTTTCCTATCGTGTACAATGACAGAGAGCAAAGAACTCATCTCTAAGATACATTGTAGCAAGAAACCAATGCAACGGCCTCAACAATAGACCCTCGTTGGTAGAGATGAGCACCGAGTACCCCGGAGAGTATTTACTCAAAGTTTCCTATCAGTTACGTCAGAGCAATAGCTTACCCCTTAACGCAGTGCGCCGCAGTCAACACGTAGCGATCATTTATAAGCATGCCTCCACAGTAGAACCTCTTGATGTATGTGAGCTTGGCCATCCAGGGGAACTCGCCAGCTTCCCTGCCGCCTACGATACGGCCTGCCTCATTTCGTTCACCGCATTCTGAATTAAAAAACAGTAGAAGCGATTAAAAACAAATTCAGCAAATCAATAAGTCACTTCGAACATTACTCTTCTTGTGTTGTCTTAAAGTGAAGGCAAAATTCAGCAACGTGATATCTGGGGGGCTACCACGATCCCTTAAATGCGATTCAGTTTAGGGTTGGCCTGTCAGTTTTTGACAGTTATTTTATGGAACTGACACATCGCGATTTCGATTAGGTCTTAAACTGAATCGCATTAGTAGATCGTGGTAGCCCCCCTGTTATAATATACTAGCGACCCGCCCCGGCTGCGCACGGGTACTGTACCTACATAAAAACCTTCCTCTTGAATTACTCTACCTATTAAAAAAAACTCATCAAAATCCGTTGCGTAGTTTTAAAGACTTAAGCGTACAAAGGGACATAGGGACAGAAAAAGTGACTCTATTTTATACCGATGTTTTTTTTCGTGAATATGAGATAGAAACCTACTGAAGCTGCAACTTTGACCTGGCGAGCCTTAATAAGAAACAAAAAATTGCGCCCTAAAACAGTTTTTCACAATAGCTCTATCAACTGTGCACTAAAAACTAGTAAATAGGTGCAGCCGTTTGTCAAGGGTTGTTGGGTTTTTTATCGGCGGGCGGTAGCTCCACATACGTCACCGAAGAACTCAATAATATAATTATAGTAAGCCCATCGACCTCGAATAATTGTAAGTTATGAAGAATGTAAACTTACTGCAAGTGCAGATGGCTCTGGGCTGATTGGCCTCCAAGAGGGGCGGACGGTTGCCCCACACACCGCCAAAGAAGTTCTTCGTGAAGACTCCTCGAGCATCGCGCGATATTTCATTCTGTAATAGTTTGCTTAATCTCAACAAGAATGTTTGGTTGAATATTATTGAGGAAATCTATTCGCTAGTAATTAATTCAAAAAGTGGTAGAATATAAGTAGCTAAATGTACCTGCTATGAAACATAAAAATACTGTAGCTCGTGGTCAGCGAGAAAAGTTTTTGTGTTAATAGGGGGAATAATAAATCAAGTAATCATCAATATTGATATTTCGCTTTATATCAATACTATTATGATTATTAAAATTTATAGATAATAATCGTCTCCGATTATATTACTGTCCGGGTCTTTAAAACCAAGTTCATAAACAAGGGTTAACGCGTGCTCAATTTATTTAGACGGCAAAAAGTAGAAAACATAAACGCCGTCTTTCGATCTTTTGTGGAAGACAAAGTCAAACAATTTTAGACCAAACAAAAAGAACCCACAAACTGACAAAAACATCCATAAATTATCATAAATTCAAAGCATCCTCACCTCAGAATAAGTGAAAGCAGCAGCGCACACTAAAAAGAAAATGTGTTTCCACATGTTGGCACTCGAAACAAAAGAATCGTAAAGAAAAGAAAAATTCAAATTTGGAATAAAATATTCGCGCTCCGCGGGCGCCTTCTGTTCTTGAACTTGGCGCTGTCGCCAGCCAACGGACACTGAGCGCATCCGACGCGATTTGGGTATGCCAGTGTAAACAGCCCCACTAATTTTCGTTTTTACGAGACAAATAAACAATAAGTATCATGCGTTATTTATTACGATATCGATTTGATTATTCGATGATCTCCCACTGATCATTTTCCTCTTAAGGTTTCCAAAAATACTATTTCTCGTAGGCACTAAAATACGAAAAGATGCATTAAATAATAAAAAATATTAGGACAATCAAAATGATCTTTTCTCTTTTCGCAATTTCCTAAAATATAATCCAACGACGGGAATGAGGTGGTAAATTAATTAATTTATTATAATTATTCCAAGTTGAAATCTAATATCGAAGTTCACCTCTTCGTGCAATACTTAAGTACATTATACTTAGTACCTTTCTAATAGGCTTATTGTTTAGCGCACTGTTTTTGAGTAGGCTAATAGACCTACGTGTCACCGTTGGGCACTGTCTCGATACATCCTCAATAGCGGTAGACAAGTCATGTGTGCGTCCTTTGGGCGACCGGTTACGATGGAAAGTGCCACTTTCCATCGCGCCGCGCGTAATCTATGCAATTTCTGCATTTTTGTCACTCACTGTTGACATATCTGAGAGTTGAGAGAATAGTAATTAGACCATTGATGAGTTATACTGCACAATAATACTATCATACGGGCATTTATGAAAACGGACAATAATATGCATTACAGATACCTAACTTATTACAATGATGTATTTTTTGTATTTCAATTATCTTGGTTTTAAGTATCTTAATAAATCTGGACTAGTTGGAACATATCAAACATATAAATAAATAAAGGTTTGGTAGTTCAAGAAAAATGTTTTTTTGACGCATCCTAACCTGCATGCCGTCGACTGGGCAGAAAAGATCATAGACAGAAAAGCTATTTCACCATGGTGACAGGTGCGGCAATTGTAAAAAACATTGTCTCTCTTATTTCCCGCGTCCATAGTCTTCGGTTACCGCTTACCGCTTACCATCGGTCGGGCCGTGTATTTGTTTGCCTTCAACATAAAATGTTGCAAAAACTTTAATAAATCATCAGCGAATATCAAGTCAAGAATTAACGAAAATCCTTCTAAATCTTATGACAATTGTCACGATCTTTGGACAATAAAAAATAGTTTATTCATGACATAAGAACGTTCGAACGAAAACGACCCATTGCAAATCGCAGCACCATAAGTATTAATCAAAACTTTATCCGTGGGATGAAAAAAAATGTGAAAGGTGGTACTTAGAATATATAAAAACAAAATTCTATTTTTGTGTAGCAATTATTTGCATTCGCATTCGATTAAATCCAATATAATGTATTTTTTAGGGTTCCGTCCATAGCCAAAATGGCAAAAATGGAACCCTTATAGATTCGTCATGTCCGTCTCTCCGTCTGTCCGTCTATCACAGCCGATTTACTCGGAAACTATAAATGCTACTGTAATGATATTTGGTAAGAATATGTGTTGTATAAACCGCTCCAGAATTATGGTACTAAATTGTAAAACCTCTGCCCTCCATACATGTAACAGAGGGATAGATTTTTTTTTATGTATATTAGCGTGTGGGGTACCAATAAAAAGGTCTTTGAAAATGATATAAGTAAAGGTTTATAAATCACATTTTTATTCAAGCGAACCGTTGTCCCCCACAAGGTGGACCGATGACCTGGTGAAGGTCGCAGGAGTCCGCTGGATGCGGGTGGCGCAGGACCGGTCATTGTGGCAATCTTTGGGGGGGGCCTATGTTCAGCAGTGGGCGTCTTTCGGCTGATATGATGATGATGATGATGATGATGATGAACCGTTTTCGAGATATCTGCTCTCTAAGTTAGAAAAATGTGTCCCCCCTCTCTATTTTTTAAATTACGTGGTATAAAATTCTATAAAAAAAGTATGTTATGCATAATAATAAATTCTATCAAGGGTAAAAGCACCAATAGATGACTGCCACCCAGAAGTTGACTGATAGGTCTAAAAATCTAAGTAATTAAATCAGGAATAATTTTCCACGCTCGGGAGTATTTTTCTCATATGCGGCAACACTATATCGTGTCTCACATGCGAATTACCAGACAGTTAAGCCACGCACGTGGCAGAGAGCGGCCGTCGAGTTTGCGCTTCGCACCAAAATCACGTTTTATGTGGGATCCTTATTAAGAAAAGCCCTCAATAATTTAAGCTTTTAATTACGTAAAAAATCGAATATGGCTTTTATTTCCTTAATTCACTTCAGTATAGATTTTAGAGTAATATCTCTATTGTGTATATTATAAAGAATAGTTTTTTATTATTAATTTTATGAGATATTTGCTGGTCAAGTTATGGTTCCAATATTGTGTGTCCGGGCCAAAAGATGAACGACGGTCAACTTTTGAGCAAAGGCTCGTATTTTCAAATGCTTGTGTAAATTATAATAAAATAGCTAGATGTAATATTAATACATAAAATTACAATCAGTTTTGTAGATGATTTTATGACCAAAAAATGAACGAGCCTTTTTTCATGTAACACGTTTTAAAGTAATTTATTTTTGTATGAAAACGGGATTGTTCAACTCAAGAATCGCTGTCCAAAACGTGAACTAGGAAAATTTACTGGTTCATCTTTTGAGTTGGATTCCAATAAATGAATTCGAATCAATTTAGTTCGTTCATTTCGTTAATGCGGTGTCCAAAACATGCACCAACTGATTTTATTTAACGGTTGAATGTGGGAAAAGTGAAACTTTTGTTCTTAGAGATCAGATTATTACATAATACACACTGTGTTTATGTTTAATTAAATAAGGTCAAATACAATTAATTTATCGAAAAAACTAACGTTTTTACTTTGCTCTATTCATCTATTGGGGTCTTGCCGTTCATATATTGGTCTCGCCATATTGCGATTACGCTGGTTCATCTATTGGGGTCAAATTGTTCAGAGATAGGGCACTTCGTTCAACTACTGGGGAATTTGACTCCTTTTTTAATATAATCATTTTTATAAAATTACTGAAGTTTAATACGAGGCATAAAAATAACTTATTCTAAACTCAATTAAATGCGGAATCATAAAAAAAATAAAAATTGATGAATATGAGTTACATCACATAGAAAAAAATATTTAAAGTTGCGAAAGTTGCTTAACTGTTCATCTATTGGTGATATTTCCCAATGATTTTTGGTTTGATCAAATTATCCCTTAAAGTTTTTGAGATACGTTGATTTAACTGTATTTTTTACGATAAATTGATAATGATACGGAACCCTTCGCGCGCGAGTCCGACTCGCACTTGGCCGGTTTTAAATTATACAAGATGTCGATTCAGCTTCGTATTCTGATTAGAAGGTAGGAAGTAGATTGACAGTAGGTAACCCTATTTTGGAGTCGTTAAAACATAATATACAGTCGACGTCAAAGATATCATTACGGTTTAGGCACCAAAAAATATATTTATACGACTTTATTGCCTTAGCATTAAGGTCGTGTAAATATATTTTAGGCACTTAATCGGAATTATATCTTTGACGTCGACTGTACTACAAGGTGTAGGTAAAATACGTAAGTACCTATTAAAATAATAATATCCTTTTGACAAAAAACGTAAATTTTGTAGCAATTTTTTTATCCGAGGTGTAATGTGTATTGTGTAATATGAGGTCTTCTCCGATTTTCCATGTTTTTTCGATAGTGCGGTGGGTGTTATGTACTTCCATAACTTATAAAATTAACGCCTTGAGTATGAATAGTTAGGAGCATTGAACTGTACATAATTCTAAACACGGCAAACGCGCGAAAAATACTAGGCGTTTCGTGTTTCCTATCTTAAAAATTTCCTATTTTAAAGACCTCTGTTTTACTAAGATTACCCATTGGTGTTCCCTTATTATTAAGTAAATAAAACTCTCATTTTCATTTGTATATTTTAATTAAAGCAGTAACAAATTAATCACTATAGCACCAACTTGTTAACATCGACATTACAATTAAACTATGAAACAAAGTTAACAATGAAATATGCAATAACAACAATTTATTATATTGTACAAGGTACACGCGCAACAATTCTGAGTTTATTTACATTAATTTAATATTCAAAAAATAAAGCTACCTAATTTCGGGTTTTAATTAAAGTTACAAATTTTACAGGACCTATTATGTATCTGATTAATTAATTACAATGAACACTTCTCCCCTTCTTCGGGTTTTGTATAATTGTTGAAAATAACTTTATCTATATGCAGAATATAACACAAATAGTGATGATCTGCTTAAAGTCACATTCAGAATCGTATTCAAATTAGGAAAACGTAGAAGAAAAAAAAACGTAAAAGGAAATGTTCTTAACCCACCTCAATTCGACAGATGTTTTTGGTATGTTTGTTACCTATTCGATGTCTTCGGAAATCGTGAACCAATTTTCAACATTTTTATAACGAACGGACTTAACCCCGAGATGCTCCCATTGGGACCAAGTCGAATTCCGTTGATGGCATCTTGGAGAAATCGGTTTTTATTGTTTGGGACCAGTCACCCGTCAAAACTCATTTTCTACTTAGTCAAAGTTCACTTTTTTTCAAGAAAATGTTTTTGCGCTAATTTTCCTACTCAGAATACGATACTGAATGTGCCCTCAAACGGTTCAAAGTTATTTTTGTTACAGCCTGTATAAGTAATCAAAAAATATTTTGTAATTAGTAGTGATACTTAACGAAGTCTATATTCATTGATAAATTAGGTTTACTAAAAGTAAGTATATAAATTAAAGTTGCTTAAATATAACGTATGTAACCATTAATACATTTTGTCGCCTATCCTCGACAGCATATTACTTTTACAAGGACGAAGGTCTCAAAACTTTTCACACGCATCACTTCTTGTAAAGCTTCATTTAGACGGTGCTACAACTTGAATGCGATTTTCGTAACATTTCTAACTACTGGGTCGCGTTTTATAAAGATACAATTTACAATTTTGCTGTTTGCCGCACTTTCTAGTCAATATGTGCGTGCGTTGGAGAAGCAGACAGCAAAATTTTAAAATGTAACTTTATAAAACGCGACCCTTATAATATGTAATGAAGGTATGATGGTCAGATTTAAAGGCTGACAGACAAAAGCTTCTCTAGAAAAATATGGCTAAAAAATTATGGTGTAGGTAGTGTTAGCCAACAATAGAAAACAAATAGGTTCATTAGCAAATCAATAATGAAAAGTTTAGCTCTGGCGCCGTCTAAAGGAGGCCTAAAAAAATGATATCATCCACCTTCTAAGCTCTTTGTCCGTCTAACTAGACACTGGCCACTAATTTGCAAGAAAAAGAACCACAAACACAATTAACTATCTAAATATAACATTTTTTTATGGTGATAGGGATCACAGGTACAGCCTAAAGAGCATTTTCGATCTTAAGTCTATTCATCACACAGAAGTTCACTACTAATTTTATCTAATACTACGTACCTATTAATTATAAACGTAAAGAGAGGGTCTGAAAGAGGGCAAAAAAAATTATGAAGGGAAACGCACATGAGATGTGCATGATGCGGGTCGTCGGTGGCAGTGAATGTGTTAAGGGATCATACATAGTTACAGTTTTTATTTAGGCTCCTAAATGATTGAACGTTGAAACAATTTTATTGCCCTGAAAAAGTAGAATATATCAATAGAACATTTTGTGTATATTTTTTATACCTTTGTGGGTAATTCTCATAATATAAGTCAATTAATTGTAATTATTTTGTGAATAAAAAATAGTTTGTATAAAAAATAATAAATAAATAAATAGAACACACAAACACGTTTAGTAGTGAACATTTTGTAGCGATTAAATTTACATCTAAGTAACACCTAAATACCTAAGCATTTTCCTAAGCATTCAAATATATTGCAGTTAAGAATGATTCCAACATGATTTAATATGAAAAAAAAAAAGATAAAAGGATTCTTTATTCACAGAACTCCAAAATTAGCGTAGTCATTATAGTTCCTTATAATTAGCAATAAAATAATATTAGCAACATATATTTGAAATTTTCGCCAAAATACCTATCTAAAATTAAAATTTTATGTAAGTACCTATATTTTACAAAAGAATTAATTACAATAAATTAGAAATTTATAAAAACAAGAATCTAATAAACTTAATCGTATATACAAATAATGAATTGAACACTTAGGTAGTAGTTTCTCTTATTCCTATTGGTAATCTGCACCACCGGCCTTTTCGTAATTATCATGATTAACTCTAAAAATGTTAGTTTTATACATTTATCTATATTATTCAGTGCCTTTATATGCATGAAATACCTACATACATGCTTTTCATTTAAATTGGTAATGACTCACTTTGTAATGAGAAAATATTTACGAATATTATGAAAATACATTTAACGAGAGTTAGTACAAAATGATGAGCACAATACGATGGAAGAGTTTGAAATGTAAATATAATAAATAAATGTAAAAAATATACGGTATATAGGTACATATTCACCATAATACGTTTTTTAAGTGCGTTACTAAGTACTAATTATATGTATAATGAAATTTTTATATGTATAATAAATATTATAAATAAATAAATATCATGGGATATTATGGACACAAATCAACCTAGACCCACACTAAGTTCAATGAAATGAAATCAACCTGTAGCTGCTCGTACTAACTAGTAACATTTTACTTTAATTAGGACCTACCTAATTAGACAGACATTTTTCTTTGAATTAGTTTGAGAACAAATAATATAACACCCCAACTGTTCCAAATATTTCCCAAATCTTTACAATATTATTCCCGAATATTTACAATATTATTTATATAAGTGCATAATGTAACCTTTAAGAGCAATATAAGCAATATTTTAATAATGATATAAACAGTGCGTATGGTTACGAATATTATAATATCATAGAAAAGTAGGTAAGTGAATAATTTTAATGAAATGATTTGTGAGATGATAATATTGATAATACGTTAAGTGTAGAAACGATATAAACTTATATAAGCTATGGATAACATAATGAGTTTATATTTACAAATGATATCGTTACCTCAACAATCTATTAATATTTATACAAACGCAAAATGTTACACAATCACACTAAATAACTCATTCACACATTTCTCCAAACAAAATTACTGCATTCAATAATAAAACTATGTTACGCAAACCCTTTAAGTATACATCAATGCAATCCATATTATGCATATCATAGTCGAAAGTGCCACTATATACAGAACGATTAGCAATTAGGTACATTACTACAATGTTATAAACCTCGTGATATCATTATTTTATCATAGGGCCATGTCATATTATGTCAAAGTTTAACTTTTATACAGGCTTATTGGTTCGATTACTCCCCAAATTATATTAATTTTGTAATTAAATCTATGTACTTAGTACATAACATACTTTACATTGATTTACAGAACAATAAATTCGCTACTGTAGGTAGTTTGTTAATTCGTTATTGGACCACATTATCGTGCTCTTGAGATCGCTGAGAGATTTGTCCCCTTCTCTTCTTAAGGCTCCAAATTAGTTTAAAATGTTTAAACTAATTTAGGGCCTTAAATTCGATTCCGCATTAGTTGCCGCTAGTGATGTGCTGTTACCGGCTTACCGGTAACTTTGCCAGCACAGTGAGAGGAATATTTCCAAATGGTAAATCGTTCCATATTATCCCATAGGAATTCGCCGGGATTTACATCTCTAGTTGCCGCAGAGACACGAGTCCCGCAGGTTGGCTCGTAGCCAGGGCAGGAACCGGGTGACTCTCGTGTAGACACCTGGATACCCAGGTCGTCCGCAGCCAACGCCCCACGAGACTATCCCTGAAATTCGAGAAACAAATCGAAAATCTTTATCACCAGGAAACCGTTCAGGCCATCATATTATTAACACAAGTATACAGTGTGTTACCATGACCCAGGCTTTTACGAAAATGGGTAATAATACGCATTACTGGCAATCGTTTTCAAGTATTAAGAGTTGACAAATATTTAAATTAACTGTACAATTATTTTTATTTCGTTCGAACGATCAATGCAACGCGTGTACTGCTTAGTTGTCAAACGTTGCGATTGGCTGCGATCTGTCATTGTCAAGTGCCAATTAACGATTTATTTTGAAGTACATTGCTTCTCAATTAACTTTTCTTAGAAAGTTAATTACTTTTAAAATTAGGATTTTTAAACAAATAATGCACATGGTTTGGCTAAGAATCTGCACCTCAATCCTCGGTTCAAATAAAAGCCTGCATCATGTTAACACACTGTATACTCAGCATAGATTTAGATAGATGCAAGTAATTGGTAAACTTCTTATATTTCTTACCAACGATCTGGAATCTGTCCCCTTTTTGTAAAAGCAGAGGCCCACCGCTGTCACCCTGGCAAGAGTCTGTAGATGCCCGACCAGCACACAACTGAAAATACAATATCCACTATTATAATACCATCAAGCAAATCTGGAGGAGAGGCCTACATCAGTGGACTGAGATAGGCTAATGTTGAAACAAATCAACATGTAAGTCACACCAACAAACGTTTGTAAGGCTCAGTCTATGTGGGGGGAACTACACACCCTCTTTGCATAAAGGTTGTACCTACCATGTTATTGGTGATCCTAGAAGCTCGGTACTTCATGCCCCGGCACTGCGTTAGCGACAGAATGGGCACGCGCACCTCCTGCACCACGGCTGGCAGCTGCCCGCCCTCTGACGTGCGACCCCAACCTACCACGATGCCCTCTTTGCCGGAGGGGTCTATACCTGAAAGCAATGGAAACGGTGATTTTACAGTCCTTCGTAATGCTAAGAAATAATAGTTCTGAGAGGCTCGAATAAAGTTATGTGTACGTAAATAAGGTTTTTTGACAACACGGTTAAAGAGGAATTAACTATATTTTTACAAGTCATAGCGTTTTTAGGTTATTATCGTTCAGAAAACCAAAAATCTTGGGGGTCAAAAGTAAGCATCTTGTATAAATTCGGCGCAGGATGGGGAACTAAGTTGCATCTATAATTGTTTTACCCTAAAATCAAAAGATGAATTCCTTAACTTTAGGTCATGACCACTGGAAAAACGATTACCATCATTAGAATGACAGAGACAGATTCCCGAAATCTTTTCATCGATCAGTGATAGCAAGCAGGTGAGTTCGTATTGCCCCAAAACTTCTGTAGTTCAAGGCAAAGGTACCAGAGTTCTACATATATATAGAAGTTTGGAAGGATGCAAGACACTAGCTGGTGGTAGACGCATGTGTTTGATGAGTTTGGAGAAAGTAATAGTCTTGCGCTTGCGCAAAAGCTTTGAGTGGCGGACATTATTGTAAGGTTTTGTTTTGAAACGACAGCCCTCGAAAGCAACAGGGTCTCAAGATCTGCAAGACTTACTGGCTGGCGGCAGACATATGGGCTTGATGATCTTGGAGAAAGTGACAGGCTTCCGTAGCTTCAGCAGGGCTATGTCGTTGTTGTATGAGTCCGCGTCGAAACTGCGGTGTCGCACGATGGAAGTCACGGCTCGCATGATCGCCGCGCTTTCCGTCGTGATCGTTTGATCGTGGTCGCCGAGGATCACTCGGATTTTCGAACGTTTTAATCTGTAATACAAAGACAATAAATTTAAAATCAATTATTATGGAAAATAATAAAGTATATCAGGGTTTTTCTCATGGGCAAAAAAAATTGTGATATTTTCCCTGACTTTGCTCACGCCCTAAGTTTCTCTGATATTAAAATGATATATATAAAATTTTATTGAGATTGGACAACGTTTAAAGGTTGCACACTTTTGAAAGTAAAGCGTATATATTACGAAAAAAATTACTTTGTTATAAATTAATCAAATATAATTAACCAACACTAAAAAAGAATGGAAAAGTCGAATTTAATGTCATATATTAAAAATGAGAACTTATTCTTTGGAAGTAGGTATAAATTCAAAAAAATATTTATAGGGCACTTTAATGAAAACCTAATTCCCAGTGTTTTACTAGTTTCATAACTGGGCATTTTCGCGAGAAGAGATCCAAAAACTTATTTTTCTGAAACAGGTAAATTTTATATTTTTCCTGCTCAGAATCACGAGTTCTTTCGATCCTACTAGAAGAAAAAAAGTGTCCCAACTTTTTGTTTCTATTACGTAACCGTCTTTCAAACACTTTGTACAGCGGTTACAAAGTGGAGAGCATGTAAAATGTATGAAAACTGTGGGACCATTTTTTTCTTGTACTTTTTTTCTCCCAGATTGAAAGAACTCGTTATTCTGAGTAGGAAAAACATTAAATTTACCTAACTTAAAAAAAAAATTTTTTGGATCTCTTCTCGCGAAAATGCCCAACTATAATAGATTAGTGTACTATATGTAAACATCCAATTATGGCCTAAAATTAAGTAAAAAACCGGGATCTAGGTTACTTTATAAATAATACCATATTACTTATTACTTTCAGTTTTTCATTTTATTGAGCTACCTACTAATAAAGTGGCAACTTCGCAGATTGCTATCTATCATTATCTGACGGAAATTAAATTTTAACATAACCTAATTTATAATTTGTTTCACTTAGTTCTCCTTACTTATAAGAAGTGACTTACTACCTTGCACTTACGTATAACTCGAGCAGAGCATGTATAAGTATAGTGCATTGTGTATCTAGGGAGGCAAGTACGGTATTACTAACGAGAAGTTAGAAACCCGATGGAGGGCGGAGGGCTTTTAATGACTCGAGTTAGTATTCCGCTTACCAGGTGTTTTTCATCACACTTGCCGACAAAAAAATAAGTTTTAAGACAAAATATTATTAAATGACGTACTGACATTTCTATTACTCTCTAGGGAATTTCACTTTTCTATTACTCCCGCTACGCATGCAAGCAATGGCGCGTTTAAACAGCAAGTGTGATGAAAAATAAAATACGTTTGTGGTCAAA
Organism: Thaumatotibia leucotreta; assembly: GCA_025490895.1. Classification (NCBI taxonomy): domain Eukaryota; kingdom Metazoa; phylum Arthropoda; class Insecta; order Lepidoptera; family Tortricidae; genus Thaumatotibia; species Thaumatotibia leucotreta. Next base: position 64,652 of record JALPQI010003921.1, read on the forward strand.
TAAGACGAGTCAGGTGCAATTCTTCGTAGAAATTACTGCAAATTAATGCTATGATTTTTAACATATATTTTTATTCAATTTTATTTTTTATCAATTAAGTTTACAAAATATTTAAGTTGAGTATTGTGTTTAAGCGGTATAGTGTAACATATATATGTGTGTTACAGTCGATGACAATATAACAACCGATAATATCGGATTGTTGAACGTTTTTGTTGTTTTTTCTTCGTTTATGAAATAATTGATTAGAATTCGTATTAGCCGAATATTGGAATCATTATTTGAACAATAAAATGCTATTCGCATTTGATAAAGTACTATTCGTTGTATCACTATTATAGTTTTTACTAACTCTCTAACTACTAACTCACAAATTAATTCCACCGAGGATAGGTAAATATAAAAAAAAAAAACAGTATTAAAAGTCACAACTAGGTAACTGTTTGCACGCAAGTAATCCTTAGGCAATAAGCCAATAAGTGAATAGTTCTTGTGTTATTGGTTTTGTTGTGTGTGAACCAGTTTCATGGCCGACTGCACAACATAGATAGGTTTTTACCATAACCTATATACAGGGTGTTTTTTTTTTCGACCGTTCAAATTCTACGTAGTGAATGTGTAGGTCATACTGACCAACTTTTACTATGGGGACAAAGTCGAAATCGCGAAAAAAAAATCAGCTGTTTCATACATTTCGGCCGGCGTAATGCCGCCAATTTGTATGAAACAGCTGATTTTTTTTTCGCGATTTCGACTTTGTCCCCATAGTAAAAGTTGGTGAGTATGACCTACACATTCACTACGTAGAATTTGAACGGTCGAAAAAAAAAACACCCTGTATATACATAAAGTAATGTCTCTGTTAAAACTTTCGATCCAAATAGATTTACTACTGCGTGAAACTCGTGAATCATTTGAATCTTTCATTTCACCACGATTTTTTTATTATTACCGGATTACTGAAGGTGTCAAGAGCATCGGCATAGCACACGTAAAATCATGCAGGTAATGTAAGTATACGTATATTTGTAATTATTCTTTCGTAAAATGCATTAAGCATGCAATATGAATGCGTGCCGGTGCATGATGATTTATCATTACGTTTTGCATCTTATGACTAATTCGCTTGTTAACTTCTTCAAGATTAATACGGCAGTTCAGGTGCTGAAGTTATATTCACACTACCTATTACGTTAACATATTGCTTTACCGGTAATTGGATTTGAAAAACAATTTATGTAAGGTAAACGTATCAATGATCAGCACCCACTTATCTGACACTTTTGTTGAAATGACAAAGATGAATGGTGCAATGTATTAATTAAAATTTAAGTCAAACGACCTCGTGCAGGGTCCTCCCGAATAGCTACGGCCGTCTTACCCGTTAACCTGCCGCTAAATAGCAGTGTTTGCACTGCTGTGTTTAGGTTTGAGAGTAAGATAGCCGGTGTAATTACTGGCATAGATAGAGGCAATCCATCTAAGTACTCAGGGTAGGCAGCGCATAGGCGATTTTTTGATCATTATGTCCTTAGGTCAGTTCCTGCTTTCCATCAGGTGGGCTGAGAGCTCAGTTGTCTACCTTCGTCACATAAAAAAATCGTGTGGTACTATACAGCACGTCCACGTATGAGTTTATTGATTCTTTTGCGGTACATATTCATGAAAAGAAATGTACTTTTATGTACTTATGTTTTTAAAAAATGTACCTGCACGGTTTTGGCATAGCGAGATACAGGTCGTGGTCGTGCTGAGTAGGTACTCCCTGGCACGACCACACTATATTTATGGGTAAAACAATGGTCAAATGAATACATAACAAATGTACTCAATTGTACTATCTACAAGCACATCAAAATGTGAGAGTGGTACTGCAAAAATCGCTCCCATTAGGACAACAATACTATTCTAACCACACGTAGGGTAACGGCACCAATAATCGACAGATACCCAAAGATCGACAATGATCCTTATGTTATATAACATAAGGTTGTTCTTTTGTTTGGCTACAATCGATTTACTACTCTATGATATTTGAATTAGGAATGAAGTGTCGATCACTGGCTTAAAGCGTCGAACAATGGTGCCACTACCTTACTATTTACACGTTAAAACTATCAAATAATTCACATTAATTCTACGTTTATCTTTTTTACTACATATATACATATAACTCTTTTTATCTCGAAATCATGGAATTACGATACTTACCACATTTTTTAAATAAAAACAATTGACTTGACGCCTAAACAAAATACTGTAGGAAATAAAATTTGGTTAATGTACCTATGTGCTTGCTTCAATCTTATGAATGTTGGGGGTAGCATCTTGTTTTCTTAACTTTGTGAAGCATTCATACCTTCTTTCTATTTTATGCTATCCGCAATGCAATGAAAGTCGCATGATGCGAGTAAGCGCGCCGTCTAAATCAGCCCCTAGGTTCACGTTTTTTAATCATGACAGCGATTTTTGCATTACCACTCTCACATTTTGATGTGCTTGTAGATAGTACAATTTGAGTACATTTGTTTTGTATTCATTTGACCATTGTTTTACCCATAAATATAGTGTGGTCGTGCCAGGGAGTACCTACTCAGCACGACCACGACCTGTATCTCGCTATGCCAAAACCGTGCAGGTACATTTTTTAAAAACATAAGTACATACATAAAAGTACATTTCTTTTCATGAATATGTACCGCAAAAGAATCAATAAACTCATACGTGGACGTGCTGTATAGTACCACACAAAAAATCGATTCTTTATTCAAGTAGGAATGGCAACAAACTCGTTTGAATGGTGATTATTAAGTTACATATGAAATTAACACTACTTCCAGTTCTAGCCCTACACCGATGACCCGAGAAGAACCGATAAGAAACTTGGGGATTAATAAGTTTTTGACAAGCACCAGTAGGTACCTACCTTCGTACCTTACCTGCTTATTTTCTCAAGTGACCGTATAATTCGAATGTACTTATTCTTACTAACTGCAGATGATTTATTTTTTAATCATTTGGATTATGTGACTTTTGTACGTGCTCTTCTTATTGGTTCACTCTCATGAACATAGGTACTTTTCTTGTTTACTTTGACAACACTAACCTACTCAAAACGAAGATTATTTGTAGCCCATCCATGTAAGTCTAATACGGGCGATGCTCTTAACGGGTGTTAGTTTACGACATAATAAGTACATTCAAATAACTTTTACTTAAAACAAGAGCAACAAAATTTTTCATACAAAATAATTCGGCGCGCAATGTAGAGCAACATACGCGAGTTAAACACTCGTTGACAGCTAATTTCAAAAGCAGATGACATAACTGCCATATCAACAATAACAAATGTTCGTACATACATTGCTGCTCCGATAATCTTAAAAAAAATCTGTAGGGTCATAATTAAGAGTAACTTAAAAAAAACCTTGTAATTCATGATTACACTAATGAATCCTATGCCTGGTTTAATTGATCGCCCGTATTAGACTTACACACTGTATACCTAGTCAAAAATATAAATTACAGACGGCAGGTTCCGAATCGGGAATTAACAATGAAAAATTAGACAAGCATTACGGAGTTCCAAAGTATGTAAATAGAATTCAAGTTTTTCCTTCCGGACGTCGATAATAATGATGCTATAAATTTCATTAACTATCAAGATTATTCTAACAGCCTAAGCATAGGTTGGTAAACCGTAATAAGGAAATCCTGAGGCAACGCGCGATCATTATTTCACTCTCACTCCAGCCTGGGAACTAGACGTCTAGTCAAGTGCTGCGATCATTTCCTAAATAAAACGTTTTCCTTTAATAAGAAAATAGTACGCTTTGCACGCTGAATTTGTAGGAATCAGCTGCCAAGAATACCTTTTGGGGTAGAAGGATTTGTTTTTGGCGTTTATCTTGCTATTTGTCACTTTTAACCTTGCATACATGTGACAACGTGAAGGTAACGACATCAAATTATAAATACGGACCATCAACATACATTCCAACTTTCCTAATCGGCAAATTGTTTCAACTACTTATACCTAGTTAAATTTGAATTTTGAATACGTAAGTAGATACCACAAATGTAGGCTTACGCTGGTTTTTGAAATTGTGTCATTATTACCGTCACGTTGTAAAAGTGCAAAAGTGTCGCATTTCAAGATGAAACGGTAAAGGAACATTTTTTACCTAAAGGCTACTGAAAAGTTTTTAATATACATTGAACTTACTTTCTTACGCAATGCGCAGCCGTAAGCACATATTCCTTGGTAAGCAGCGACGCCCCGCAATGGAACTGTCCATCGTAGACAATTCTGGCCATCCACGGGTACCGATTAGCCCCGGCCGGGACCCCGCCCACGATGCGGTTCTCCTGGTTCGACCCGCCGCACTCTGTGAAAGCGAAAGCAGTTTGTTGAACCCTAAACATTGTAGATATCTAGATGGGGCCCTTGACAAACTGGCTCGGCCGCTTCGGGACCGGGAAATTGCTTTATACGGCGGTTGTGCACGGCTGCTGGTGCGGTTTCGTGTGAACTGTGTAGAATTTGATTGCAGTTTTATGATTAAGTTAAGGCTGCGCCATTAGCGGTCGTTTAAAAAGAAACATTGCGCCAGTATCCACTGGCACAAGTTAAGACTGATAGGGATAAGGTTCTTGACTGATGTTCTCAGTAATTACAATATAGAAAGTCCCTGTTTCAGCCGGAACTTTTTTGGAAAAGGAAAGAATGCTATAGGCAATTGTTGGTAAACTACATGGCGATGGAACTTGTCAAGAAACAAGGCTCTAATAATAATCTATTGTCAAAACTTGTTCATTCGCGGCTCGTCATCACAATGATATGGATTTAAAATGATGCCCAGATTCCTTTTTATGGCGTTACATCAAATCTACCCGACGAAATAGACGGAGAAACGTTCGCATTCGCACAACAATAATATACGTTTCTGTGAAAATGCCATGGGAAAATTGGGAAAAAGGACTCACTATTCCATGTACACATTTGGACTTTTCTATATTGATGCGATGGAAAAGTATTCACTTTATAGGTACCTGCGCATTGTTTTCCTGTCATTTAACCGTTGTGCGGTTCAACGGTTTGCGACCACCATACTTCACTTTCTCCGATAGCTGCAGTTCAATGCACATGGGGACGTTCTGTTCTTGTTAATGATTGTTTACATCTTTCTTGCACTCTTTAAGACAGCTGTGACAAGTGCTTTCGCAAGCCTATCTTAAGTATACATGTCTACCTAGTTGTTAGTTTTTATTAGTCCATTGCTTGATACCACTAATTATTAAATCCATTGTTATCCAAATTAAAAAATACATTCACTCTTTATCAGGAGTTATAGACCCATATAAGTAATAAGTATATGCTTAAGAGGTAGTTAGTATGAAAATACGTATTGTTCAAGTGAGATCTCTCTTACTACGTACCTACTAGTACTAACAGAGTTCAGTTGATAAGTAGTTAGCTTTATTAAATAAAATATAATATTTTAATTCAGTAGGTATCGTGCATTCCTATAAATAATATAAATAAAAATGTAATGAAAACTCATTACAAATACAATGATATAAATTATCTACTAAACTTATTAAAAGAACAAAAATTACATGTGTATACAACGAACATAATATAATACAACGTAGGTACTTATATAGGTACAGTCATATATATATTTCAGCTACTGTTAACCTGTATATAGATTTCAAGACACCTCTGTGACAAAAGGATTAAAATTGTTAATGAACGTAAAAAGTTTCTAAGTACGTATAAGGGGAATGTGCAATATAAAAACAATGGAACATATAAGTACTCAAACTTGTTACAAAGATAATAAATGTACATAATACGCTAAGAATTACATGATAATAAACGTTAACACATTATACGTAACATGTACTATTAAATTGCAGCTGTAAGTTATTAATCAAAACATATAATTATTATATAGATCACTTATGTTATGTAACACACACACGAATATGTGCACATTCACGAATGATATAGATATACATATTCATAGATAAATACAACAGGTGCATATGCATTTTAGATATAGTGCATTACCAAATAGATGATTACTTACGCGTAGGTGCTAGAGAAGTACAGATATTATTAGATTTCTACAAATCTGCTAAGTACTACTGATTAGTGCTGTACATGACATAACTTACCTATTTTTCTAGGAAGGAGATTTGCTCTGCCGCACTCTAAAAAGTGAATTCGAATGCACAATTAGATTTGCAAAAGCGAAACTTTTACTTATAGATAGAATAAGACCATGCAGCTTTCAGTTTTGAAAGAAGTATTCCTTAGTGGAGATGCGATGCAAATATTTTAATAAGATTTGAGGAGAAAATTGCACTTGGATTCTATGTACAGAATATCACTATGACTATTGTAAGGCTCTAAGAATAAAACATGGATTCTTATTTTGCTCACACTCTTAAGCGACACGGGACCACGGGAGTGGGAGCTGTGCCGTACCATGAGTTGGAAAGTAAAGGATACGTTAGGTTTTACTCGATACGTACGAGTAATGCATTATATCGCGCTAGCACTGACATATTGGAGCGAGCGCGATGGCCAGCTTTACGTAGGTTGTATCGAGAAAAACCTAACGTTCCCGATACTTACTTGCAAAGTCATTGTACGGCTACTGAATAGCAATAAATTCTGAAGGTAATTCTTGCAGCTATTAGCGGTCTGTACTGTACTTACTGGAGTGTTAACGTACATCAATAAGTACAATTCTGTAATCTTACAAAAACCATACAATATGAATACGAGATCAAATGCTAAAAAAACATGGTACTTAATTTAGATGTATTTTATGATCCTTTACATTTCGACGTATGTTATAAAACTCTCAATGATCGAGTATTGACGATTAATGTTAATAATCTCAATATCACTCGCTACTTATATGAGAGAAAATTGTAAAGAGAAGGACGCGAATATGTTTATAACACCATTCCTCCGATTACTATCACTCAAGATATGTGATTAGAGTAGAAGACTGCTAAATCTTACTAGCACTACTATTCTTCAACATACTAATACATCCCTTCGTCGCAATTGTCTTAATATGTTATAAGTTACAAACAAGAATACCATAAGAAGGTCTGCAAAATTGAATTATTCAATGTGCCATGACGAAAGGGATAACAAAATCGATAGTTTCAGTAGATCCCTTGTCATCGACCTAGAAATCGTCGTTGAGCGCTGAAATTTTCAGTAAGCATCCTTCTAACCTCAAAAACCAGACAGGTAGCTTAATACCAGACAGGTATACAATGAAATAAGACAAAATTAGGATGAACAGACTAGACAGAGTCTAAAGTAACTAGAGCATACTTATGTGCCAAGGGGAAGGTGGGTGAAAGTGAATACTTGCCACATGAGCAGTTCTTGACCTGGGAGTCATCGTCCTCCTCCTCGACGCTCTGTTCCTCCAGCAGTGGGACCTCCAGCCCGAAGATCGCGTCGAACAGGAACCGCTGGCTTCTGTTACCTGATGACACCTGGAAATTAAGAAATGCGTATTTATAGACTTAGGTACCAATAACCTATACTATTTACTTAGGAAATGTTAGCAAATAGCAAATTCAATGCAACGGAGAGTTGTCGAGTTTGCGGACGATTGTGGTAAACACACGTCTTGGAGTGGCTTAAGGTTGTAGTACCTTCGAAACATTAAGTACAGATGTCGCTAATGATTAGCTTCACAATACCATTGACTAAATTAGCTGTGATTGACGGAAGGTCGTCTGGTGTAATTGGAAGCACGTTGGACCGTCAATCCAGAGGATGCAGGTTCGAAACCAGTGACAACCAGTCTTTTGCAGTTGATTTTTTATATGGTAAGCACATCTGTTACGACATAGTGGGAAATGTTAGTCTGTCTGTCTAGGTTGTTCTGCGGTTAAACGTTCACGTAGGTAATTAATCGGTAGGAGTTAATTAAATTCACCAGATACTGGGGTTGCGATACTTGCGATATGTACACATTTTATGCATATTCCAACATAATAAAAAATAATTGTTTATTTTGGTCGAAATACTACAAGGTAAGGGACAATACCATCTTTCGCCTGGCAGATAAATTTTGATTATGGTTTGGATAGTGGGTACATACAAATAATTTCCAAAGTCCAAAAAAAATTACTACAACGAAATAGTACATTGTGCATCAAGGAAGGTAAGTACGGAATTAGTAACGAGAGTGTTAGAAGAAGTGGCTTTTATGACTCGAGTTAGTATTCCGCTTACCGACCGTGATGCATACAATGTTTTTCATCACACTTGCCGATAAAAAAAAAGTTTTAAGACTTAAATATTATTAAATGACGTATTGACAATTCTATTACTCCCTAGGGAACTTCACTTTTCTATTACTCCCGCTACGCACGCAAGCAATGGCGCGCTTAGACAGCAAGTGTGATGAAAAATGCATTTAATTAAATTAGATCTCACGCAGCCCTATGCTATGGATGGAGTGCAAGTAAAGTCTGCACGTGCGTGTGGTTTTAATGTTTAGTCGATAAATTAACTTTTATGTTTATTAATTAAAAATCCATTTATTAGCAAAACCCATTAGTTTTACTAGTTATCAGCTCGCGATTTCGTCCGCGTTAAGTACGGTTTTTATAGTTTTTACATGGGTCAAACTCAAAATCATGTTATGAGTCTTTCCGGTGGACATTTTAAAAGTTAAGGGCAATGAGAGTTAATTTACGAATTCTTGTCAGTTTATCCCTGAATCTTTTCACAGCGCATATTGACTTATACCAAGTAGGTGAGCTTGGTATAAGTCAATATGCTTCTTATCATCTAACATACATGGGGTATATTCTGATAGCTCATGACGTGAGGAATCTAAAAAAAAATTTTTGACGTCAAGTTTTGGACCACCCTGTATATTTTATAGCTATATAATGTCACCGTGTCCTGTGTGCTGGCCGGGCCACAATTGCCATTGTCATCACTGTGTACCAGCCAGCAGACAGATTTTACATCACCTCTCAATTCACAAATTAATAATTCAGCTTGACGCGAAACTAAACTCCCTTGAGTACATTAACTAAACAACCTCATCTATCACATCAACTATTACTAAAACATAAATCCCTTTCCCGCCCAATCATAATGTGGAGCGAAATGCATAAACCGATAGCGCCGACCGTGCAACAAATCTGTCCATATCCCTAGGGGGATGGTTTTAGTCCATAGGCGACTGGGGATGGCATTCCATCTTCGGGTGGTCTGTCATTGTCAGTCAAGTCGGGCATGCCACCAGGACCGGCCTGGTAGTAACCAATGAGGTTTTCCTCCTCCCTGCAAAAAAAACCCTACTTAACTAGCCTCGCAATCCCTACGCACCCCGTTTTACAATACGGCATTTTTTGTAGAATATTGTATACAACCCTAGCCTCCAATCATAATATGTGACCGTCCATGGCTAAAGGTCCCTTATGGCAGGTATTGAGTTAAGCACAGATCCTAAATCTACATTAAATAAGCTATCTAATACAAAAAAAAACACGTGTCTAAGTCTCGGTTGTACGTTGTTTCATAGACAACATTTTCGCAGAATATTGGTTCATAGAAAATGTTTCTCGTATTTTCATTTCATAGAATGATCATTTTTCAGAGCTACATTGTATAATCTGGTTTTGTATATTTTTTATTGTTCAGATATGTAGTTCTTAGAATTTCATTTCATAGCGTATTCAATCAAATAATATTAATTCGTATAGTATTTTTTGTCTAGAACGGTTGTTTCAAAAACTGAATATTCATAGAATGTTGTTTGTCATTGTATCAAACTTAATATTTTTTATTCAGTCATAATTAAACTATAGAATTATCATTACATACCATTATACAAATACAAAAGAAATGCCTTTGTCCAAAGAATTTTAGTAAGCGATTTAGACCTGACGTATGCAGCTGACTCCAAGGTACACATATACTCCTGTTTGTATATTTTACTATTTTATAGAAAAAATAATAATTTTGAATGGTTTTACAAAATCGCCAATATCTCCGTAACTAGAAACTGCCATAAGGGACCTTTTCTTATGGACGGTCACATATACGTATGTATAGGTATTAGATTACTACGTTACATAGAGATGCTCGGTTCCTATCTAACTATTACTCTCATTCAGCAGTCAAAACAACGCCTACGACTTACCGTTTACATAACTGTCTAAAATTGACGTGACCCATCACGCGATATCAGAGAGGCTATAAAACCAAAAACACAGATAATTTCCTCAAGATAGACTGTCCCAACGGAAATGCACTTACATAAGCATTGTTTAATGTTTATTTAAAGTTCACAGCGGCATCACTTTCGCGGCGCGCACGTGCGTTACCTCACTTGTGCAATGGCGAAATAATTGGCCAGTAATGTCAATGTTACTTTCACAATCTTAAAAATTGTGTTACGAAGGTTCCAGTGATCTGATACGAGTATTCCTCCTTTTTGTTTTTGTAGTTACGCTTTCATTCGCATTCGATAGTCGATTGGATGATTCAACGTTGGGCACGGTACTTGCTACGTATTTGTTGGTAAAGTTGGAACTTTAGATACCTACATCTAAAAGCTTTGTACAACACTTTGTGCTTTTGTGACCATAGTATATGCAACCAATCAGTTTTTACAACTCATGTGGTAACCGATAGCATTAAAAAAATGTTTACCTCCTAAAAGTGTCAATACATCCAGCAGTGAACTTAAATACGATGATGGTGATTCAACCAATTTGGTTCCTATCTCAAAAGAACCATGTCTGAATTCGTTTTATTGACGTATAGTTAAAGCGATAGTGCAATCAATTAGGCTGATTACTTTATTGATACTTAATTACCTAACTATTAAACGTGTGTGTTGCGGGTACCTAACTATCTTTCTACAGTTTCAATGAAAATGGTAGGGATGGAGGGTGCTGCGTTTTCTATGAAGCAAAATCGAAAATGAAGCATAATTTATAAAACTATACGAGTATATTGATTTAAACTTTCACGATTATCACTCATATTTTAATGACAAACGGGGTCGAAGGTGTTGATACCTTTTTTCGCCAGTCTGCCTGCGACCACAGGTGTAACGTCATACCCGAAACGTCAGGATAAAATTAAACGCAGATAAGTTTACGCAATTAAGATGTTTTTACATATTTCAGGTAGGTAGGTAATATTAAAGTTTTTTTTGTCTATTTGATGTCTGTAAGTGTGACAAGACTAAGAGAACACAGTAACAAAATCGTTTATGCTGCGTCACGGTCAAAACGATTTTACAAAAATGTCATACTTAACTAAAAAATTGGTTAGAAATCCGCTGTTATCCGCATGGGTACATTGTACGAGTATAATACGATGTATAATTAAATTAAAGCAATACTCCAAAATTTGTATAGGTACCTACCCAAAATGTGTCATGTCACATTAAATAGGTAGATACTGTGCGATAAGGGTTATTCCCACCTATTACCACCAACTTGATACCAGTGGTAACAACTGGGATTTTTTTTCTACCTGTTACCACTGGGAACAACTGGGAATTAAAATTCCCAACTGTTAGGTACCACCAAACTAATTGGTGGTAACTACTGTGAAAAAGAATTCCCAGTAGTTACTTGATTTTAATATGGCTTATAAACACACGTGTAAGATATCGTTTCGTGTTGGTTTCATGTTCCACTACGGCGGTCATCCGGAATAAAAAAATAATAACCAAAATGCACAAATACCTAAATTTCTTATTCTCTATAAAGATAAAATCAACAACAAATTGTAGAAAGGTTAAGTATTATACGCCCAATCAATTGGTGTAATCAGAATTTAAATAAATACGTTAGATTTTATGAAAAAAAAACTGTTTTCGGAATTTCTTGATCCGGGTATGAACCAACTTTGACATTTTTTTATAAAAAAACTACAAGCCGTAGCGATGTCGGAGTTTTAGTCTCCTGTTTGAAACCTTGTTGACTATGGATTTGTGCAAAAAAAACAAGGTGAGACAAAATGGGCGTTTATAATACACTGTGTATACGTAATGTTTTTATGTATCTACAGATACACACATTGAAAATGTAACTATCTGTTAACAAATTCTTACATGCGTAAATAGAAGAATAGAAATGCTCCTATACATAGTTCTTAATATTTTTGGTTCAGATTCAGAGTAGGTAATACTGACAACATATTAAAAAAAAAGTTTTAAAAATATTTTCAAACTGTATTCATTTTTTTGTAAAATTCGATAGTTAATAAGATATTTTATAAATAAAGTAATATTCATAAAATTAGCTCCTTATTAATAACTGGCAAAGTATTTTGTGTATATTCTATTAAAAACAAGCACATTACTAGTAAAGTACTTGATGGTAGCAACTGGTATTTATTTTTCCCAGTAGTTACCACTAAAGTGATTGGTGGTAACTACTGGGTATTCTTTTTCCCAGTAGTTACCACCAAATATTTTAGTAGTAACTAGTAGGAAAAAAAATCCCAGTAGTTACCACCAAGTACTCTGGTGGTAACAGGTGGGAATAAAATCCCAGTTGTTACCACTGGTGTCAAGTTGGTGGTAACAGGTGGGAATAAACCTGCGATAACCCTATAGCTTGGTTTCAATGAATCTGCAACACGGATACCGGGGTTGATGTGCTTAATGCTTATAATAGCTATATATAATACTTTATAAACAGGTTAGTATGCTGACAAATGAGCAGCACTCATTTGACGCTTTCCCTAATATTGTGTTCTCACGTAACTCCAATGACGAAACGACACGTCTTTCCATTACGTAACCAGTTATGGCATCGGTAATGAGGCTAAGGTTGAAACTCCATCGTGTATAAACTGTTACGCGTGATACTAAACAGTTTGTAAACAATAATAATACTTATTTTACTGTTATAACTGCATTAACTTTTTAAAGATAACAAAGTTTATAAACTACAAGGGAAAAAACAAGATAAAAATGTTACCGAAGATACTGTATCAACAAATAAGCATTACCCCGCTAAAATGCGAAGTTCATGGGTTGAACGAGGTAGGTAACGTAACAGCCAGTACCTTTGGTCGCCAGTTACGTCTTTAAATCTCTTTGAAAGGCCTTTAAATGCCAAAGAAACCCAGAATGCTATAAAATAAAAACAATGAAGTAGTTAATGCAACTCGATGCAAAATATTGAAGCACACTAAATTATGCTTCTGGATCTTACGTTATCATTGACATGTTTTTCACTTAAAACACGGTCAATGTCTGATCCCAAGGTGTCACCTGAAAAGTCAGCAAAAAATTAATTCTGAACAATTCGAATATTACTCATCTGAATTGAAAACCCGTGACCCTATTTATTAGTGATTTCGAAACTGACCCGAATGAAATAATGCAATATGGATCGCCGCCGGTCAGTCTGAAGTTCAATGTCTCCAAGCCAGGGTCAATTGATTGTTTTGTTAACAATGTGTCTGATCGAAACAATACGATTTCCTCAGATACTCAGCATACAATGAACTTTAGGCATGCCGCAAACTAGTTATTTGCTTGAATATGAATACTGTGTACCCACATAAGACATTTGTGTTTGTAGTTACAATAAAAAAATATATATATTTTAAGGATTGAGAAAATTTTTGACTTTTAGTTGGCAGTACAAATTTGTTAATGCGTAACTAACTTGGGAAAGCTAGGGAAACTTGGGAAACGTATAAGGATGTTTTGCATTTAATATAGTAAGACTTATACTGCAACAAAATGACTACCTAAACTAAACCATTCTACGAAAATGTATGTTATACAACCACAATTGTGAGATGAGAATAAATTTTAACAAAAAGAAACGACTAAATTTCCTCGGCGATCTCGAAGATCCTCGTATCTCGCTTCTACCGAGTGCCAATTTCCTCCACATTCGTTGTGCAAGATATTTTTTATCTCTGAATGCGTAAAAGGTCGGGCGATAGTACTTTCCAAAGTATGATTGTGCTGCCTTTCACGAGGTAATTGTTTGCTCTCGTTTTTGCGATCAAAATAATGCAAGAAAGTGTCTGTGGCGCCGGTTGCGTAACTCGAAGCTTGCAGTCGACTTTACCAGACAATTTTTCCCCATGTACTGTCCGGCTACAAAATCATTCCACTTTTGGAGCTTCGTATTCTTACAACACAATAAGGTGAAATATTGGATAGGTATATTTCTTATAGGTGACTGTAGTTTTTGGAGGCTGTCCAACCAGGACATAAAGGAAGTAAGTTATAAATCTAAACTGAAGTTGACATCAGAATTACACATGCACGAACAATCACACCCATCACAGGGTTGTACTTAGTATAATAAATATATTTTTTCTCAACTCAGACTTGCAATTAAATGTTTACATGACGTACCTCAAATCAATCAAGGAAGTAGGTAACGTAGTTTTAGGTACTACGAGCGAACAATGATGACAAGGAATTTCATACAAAATGTCAGGCCTTAGCCTGCAAAGCACCTTTCTTTTGTTTTTAAACGTCAAAGTATGACAGACTTGAATACATGAAACTTATTAGTAACATTTCTTTTTTATTTCATTACAAGTTTGAGAAAAGCACTATACAAGCTTCAGCCGGGAAAAGGCTTGCAGGTCTCATATATCTGGCTGAACGTAGCGAATTATTGAATACAGGGCGTCCCACGGCGATGCCACATGGAGGGAAAGTACCTTAAATATCATAGATAGCGTATTTTGCTGAAAGAAGACTTTATTTTATTTTTAAGACTTAGTAAAATTGCATTCAAATTTTTTTGATAAAAAAAAATGTATGGAAAAAAATATGGCGACTTCGGTGAATAAATACCTTAATTATTGGAAATGAACATCTTACTTAAAGAAGACATCATTTCGATTTAAAAACAAGTTCCAACTTGTTTTCAAATTTTTTTGGTTTTTGTTGAAAAAAAAATGTATGGAAAAAAAATATCGCGACTTCGGAGAAAAAATATTTTAATTATTGGAAATGAACATCTTACTTAAAGAAGACATTATTTAAATTTAAAAAACAAGTTCCAACTTGTTTTCAAATTTTTTTGATTTTTTTTTTAAACTTGAATGCATTTTTTTTGTTTCCGACCTATGTTATTTGTTATTTAGCAAAAAAAGAATTCTCACATTGAATTCTTTCAATTGGTATGACAAAGCTACAGGATATTTTTTTCTCGTGTAGCGGGTTCGATTCCCGGGTTAACCATGAAATTATTTAAATGCAATTAAAAATGTTTTTTAAATCGAAATAATGTCTTCTATCAATAAGATGTTCATTTACAATAATTAAGGTATTTTTTCTCCGATGTCGCGATTTGTTTTCCATGCAAATTAAAAAAAAATCAAAAAAATTTAAAACAAGTTGGTACTTGTTTTTTAAATCGAAATAATGTTGTCTTAATTATTGTTTTCTTTAAGTAAGATGTTCATTTCCAATAATTAAGGTATTTTTTCTCCGAAGTCGCGATATTTTTTTTTCAATAGGTACATAATTTTTATGCAATTTTACTAAGTCTTAAAAATAAAATAAAGTCTTCTTTCAGCAAAATACGCTATCTATGATATTTAAGGTACTTTCCCTCCATGTGGCATCGCCGTGGGACGCCCTGTATATATATGGGTTCCTCTATCTGGCATTTTTTTTTTGTCCGAAACGCTTAGGACATAACAGACAATATTATATATTTTGGCATAATCTTAACGAGGCAGAAACATCACTTGGCATAAATAACAATATTTCGAACATTATTTTGCCCGAAACTACCTATCTTGACATTTTATTATTTACGCCGAGTGTTATAAGACAGAAACAAAATTTGCATATTTTTTTGGCATATAGCCGCAATATGTTCGAAACTTACCTAGCATTTTTCGCCAGGCAGAATTTCTTGTGAGGGTGACAATTTCTTCCGAGGCAGATCCGACTCGGATAGGGTTTACTCCGACTCGATAGGATAGGAACCTAGTCTTAGTCTTCGAGGTTACTTTTTTTTTAGCAACCTAGAAAGTACTCAGTACTCAGCTCAGTAACAGTAAGTAACGTGCAGAATATTACTACTACCTCGATTATATTGAGAGGTTGTAATTATTCCTTCTCTGTTATGCTAAAATAAACTATGCCGATACTTTTTATGCACAACCAGATTATGCCTCATCATAAATAGGAGTATCAAAATTATGTTCGTATAATATTCGAACAACTCGAAATCTGCCACAACGAAATATGCTAAAGTTGAGTATGCCACAACAGTTTCTGCACAAAGCCCATTATGACTACATAGTTTATGCCATATAGAATTATTCATAAAACAATTATGCCACAATAACTAATATTATGGGAAATATTTCATGAAATATACCAAAAAAAAGTAGGTGCGTACCTACCTCGAACCTAATGCTCGGTTCTTATTTCTGTTGTCTACCTACCTACTTACCTAGTGTCCAGACTAGAAGTCATAAAACATTATAAACAAAGGTAGACAACGTAGAAGTTTGCCAGAATTTTAAGTTGTATTATAATTAAATTTCAAAAAGGTTCCTTTAATTCCTATTTCTCCCATATTTCCCTATTTCTCTCCATTATCTTTACCAGTGTTCAGGCCTATTTAACTACTTTTTAACCGACTTCAAAAAAAGGAGGGGGTTCTCAATTCGACTGAATTTTTTTTTTTTGTTGTATGTATGTTACCTGATATCTCCGAGAATAGTGAACCGATTCTAAAATTTCTTTTTGTGATCGAACGTGTATTACCCCGAGATGGTCCCATTGGCACCAAGTTGGGGTCTGATGATGGGATCCTGGAGAAATCGAGGGATCTCTTCAAATGTTATAGGTACATGTATGGCGCTTTTGGTAATTTTCATGCATTTACAAGAATTTGCATTCAGAAAGTAGGATTTGAGGAAACCAATGATGGAAACAAATCGGGAATCTCGGAGAAACCGGTTGAAGTCGGTTTTTAAAATTTTTAATTTGGTGATTATTGATTTCGGTTATTACTTACATATGATCGCTGATTGAATCGTAATTAGTTTGCAAACACTGGTAACGTAAAAATGTTTAGGTACTTAATAGATTAGGATTATTCAAATTTGGGAGCCGTGTGGTGACGGCAGTAAGAATACTTACATTTGTCACCACCTCAACTCCTCCTGCGGGTGTCGTAAGTGTCGACTAAGAGATTGAAGTGTCACTGACCATTCTTTGATAAAATATTGATGATGGGCAGCAGCGTCATCATAGTGGACACATTACTGCGATCGCCAATCCGCTTGCCCAGCGTGGCGATTATGGGCATTTACCTCCTACTGCGTCTATACGCATAGTCAATAGGAGAGGCCTACATCCAGCAGTGGACTAACATAGGCTGATGATGATGATGATTCAAATTGTTACATTAAATCAATATTTCGCATCTACCTAAATAGTTACTGACAAGGGATGGTGACAGGTTAATCAAAACCAAACCAAACAGTAGCCGTACCTACCATGATTTTGTCTTCTTACGTTACTTTCAAACTCATGATACGGCTACAGGTGAAACGTAACGCCAGTTGTAATGTTTGTAACTGGCATTCCCTCAACATAAGTGGCCTTTACGTATAGGAACTTAATTAATAAACAAATGAGTTATTAAAACGCTTATGCAGTTATCTAATTCGCATCCATTAGTAATTCCAGCACAAGTGCGGAAACACGCGAACTACGCACACCCAAACTTACATAACTGGTTGTTTAGTGACCCAGCACAGCGGAAAAGCAGGAACTACTTAATCTTTACTTTGTATCGAAATTACTGTAATAGCCTCGTAAATGGGTAGATATTACACAAACTATAAAAACGAATTCTTTCTTTCACAACTTAAATACAGATTATTTAAGAATTCGTAAGTAAATAAGTTTAAACGGATTTCTTTTATCAACATAATAATTTACCACTAATAAGTCAATTAGGGAAGATAAGAATAGCCTGGTGAATATGAGTGTAACTAAATAATTGTATTTATGTCCAAATTTAAGAATAAGTAGGTGGAAATTA